>PVJS01020957.1:0-32037 GCA_004027185.1 Glis glis
ATTATTTATTTTTTGGGGGGTAACTGAGATATGAGGATCACAGGTTCGAAGCCAGCCTGAGCAACTTAGTGAGACACTGTCTCAAAATGAAATAAAACATGAGATGAGGCCTCACTAAGTTGCCCAGGCTGGACTGAAATCTGTAATCCTCCTGTCTAAACCTCCCAAGTACTGGGATTACAGGCATGTGCTAAAAACATGAGAAAGAAGAATAGCAAGGAAACAATAAGTCCCCACAATCCCACAACATACTCACCAACTCAGAGTTGCAGAGAATGCCAATAGCAGGACTCAGAACTTTAATAGTTGAAATGATCCAGGATTTGAGAAAAGAGTTCAGGCACAGTCTGAAAGTTATGAAAGATCATATTAACAAAGAAATTGATACCCTGAACAGGAATCAAAAAGGATCTCTGAAGGAAGTGAAGGATGCAATATATGAAATGAAAACTTCAATACAAACCATCAGTGGTAGACTATACCACATGGAAAACAGAGCCTCACTCCTAGAAGACAGCCACTCCAAAAATAAATGCATAGTCTATCATATAGAAAAATCAACACGACAGCATGAACTGGACATCCAAGAGATTTGGGATAACTTTAAAAGAGCAAACCTAACAATAATATGCATAGAAAAGGGTCTAGAACTGAAACCAAATGAATAAAAAATTTCTTCAGAGAATTTCCCAAATATAGAAAATGAGGTCGATACACAGGTACAAGAAACATATAGAACTCCAATTAGACAAGATCAGAGAAAAAGTTCACTACACCACATAATAACCACATTGACCTAACATAGAGGCCAAAGAGAGAATCTTAAATGCAATGAGAGTAAAAGACTGAGTGACATTCAGAGGAAAAACAATAAGAATCACTCCAGATTTCTCAAACCAAGTCATGAAAACCAGGAGGGAATGGAGTGATATATTCCAAATGCTGAAAGAAAATAACTTCCAGTCAAGACTGCTCTACCAAGCAGAGATATCTTTCAAACCTTATGGAGAAACAAAATTTTTTGATGATAAACAGAAGCTTAAAGAATTTATGTCTTCCAAACCAGCACTAGAGAAAATACTCAAAGAAATAAATTACCAAGAAGAAATAAAAATAAATGCCAGAACCAGAGAAAGGATGATTTCCATCAAATGAACAACTAAACAAAGAAGAAAAAATACTACCTCAAACAGAAAATACAACTCAAAATGATAGGAATTAAAAATCATCTTTCAATAATTATACTGAATATCAATGGCCTCTACTCCCCATTTAAAAGACATAAAGTGGCAAAATGGATTAAATATATTAATCCATCTATCTGCTGTTTGCAAGAAACACATATTACAGGTAAAGGTAGTCACAAATTAAGTGAAGGGCTGGAGCAAGGTAATCCATGCTAATGGAACCTGAAGACAAGCAGGGGTAGCAGCTCTCATATCAGACAAAATAGACTTCAAGCCTAAACTTGTCAGAAGACACAAAGCAGGTTATTTTTTACTGGTAAAAGGAACAATCCAATACGATGATATAATGAAAGTCAACATTTATGCTCTGAACATAGGTGCAACCACTTTTATAAAACAAACTTTTCATGACATTAAGACTCACATAGACCCCAATACAATAATACTGGGAGACTTCAACACTCCCCTCACACCACTAGACAAAAGATCAGCAAAGATGCCTCAGACATAAGGAACACCATAAACCAAATGGACCTACTAGACATATACAGAATATTCCATCCAACTACAGCTGAATATGCATTTTTTTCAGCTGCTTATGGAAGCTTCTACAAAATAGACCATACCCTGAGCCACAAAGCAAGCACTAGCAAATTAAAAAATGTGACATAACCCCCTGCATCTTTTCAGACTATAATGGAATGAAACTAGAAATCAATTATAAGAAGATGCAGATAAACTTCATAAATACATGGAGACTGCATACCACCCTGATGAATGAGAAATGGGTCATAGAAGAAATAAGGGAAGAAATAAAAAATTCATAGAAAAAATTATGAAAATAGAGACACAACATCAAAATCTCTGGGATACTTTAAAGGCAGTATTAAGAGGAAAATTCATAGCACTAAGTGCTCACATAGGAACAGAAAATCATCAGATAAAAAACCTAATGACACACCTTAAAACCCTTGAAAAGCTGGAACAGTCTAATCCCAAAGCCAGTAGAAGACAGGAAATCATTAAAATCAGAGCAGAAATCAATGAAGTAGAGAACAAACAAACAAAAAATACAAAAATCAACAAAACCAAAAGCTGGTTTCTCGAAAAAATAAACAAGAAAGATAAACCATTAGCCAACCTAACCAAAAGAAAGAGAGAATCAACCCAAATTACTAAAATAAGAGATGAAAAAGGTGATATTACCATAGGCAGCATGGAAGTCCAGAGGATCATCAGAAAGTACTTTGAAAAACTATACTCCAACAAAATGGAAAACCTAGAAGAAATTGACAAATATCTAGACACATAAACCTTCCTAAATTAAATTGAGAGGATATAGAAAATTTAAACTGACGAATAGCAAGCAAAGAGATTGAAAAAGCAATAAAGAATCTACCATCAAATAAAAGCCCAGGTCCAGATGTATTCCCAGGTAAATTTTATAAAACCTTTATAGAAGATCTAATCCCAATACTTCTCAATCTATTCCATAAAATAGAAAGAGATGGCCCTCTCCCAAACACATTCTATGAAGCCAGCATCACATTAATACCAAAACCGAATAAAGACAGCTCATGAAAAGAAAACTACAGACCAATATCGTTGATGAACTTTGATGCAAAACTTGTAAACAAAATACTAGCAACATGCATTCAAAACCACATCAAGAAAATTACACACCACAACCAAGTCAGCTTCATCCCAGGGATGCAAGTCTGGTTCAACATATGCAAAACAATTCATGTAATTAACCACATAAACATAACTAAGGATAAAAAGAAAACATGATCATTTCAATAGACACTAAAAAAGCATTTGACAAAATCCAACACCCATTCATGTTAAAAACACTATGGCAAATCAGAATAGAAGGAATTTACCTCAACATCATAAAGGCAATATATAATAGGCCCATAGTCAACATCATATTGAATGGGGAAAAACTGGGAGAATTCTCTTGAAAATCAGGAACAAGACAAGGATACCCACTATCACCACTCCTTCTTAATATAGTACTCAAGACTCTATCCAGAGCAGTAAGACAAGAGAAGAAAATAAATCAAAGGAATACAAATAGAAAAAGAACTAAAACTATATTTGCAGATGACATGATCCTAAGCTTTTAGAACTGATTAACAAATTCAACAAAGTGCTTGGATACAGTCAATCTAAAAAAATCAGAAGCTTTTCTATATGCCAATCATAAATCCACTGAAAGAGAAATCCAGAAAATAATTCCATTCACAATAACCTCAAAAACATTAAAATACTTGGCAATAAATATAACCAAGGAGGTAAAAGACCTCTACAATGAATATTATAAAATACTAAAGAAAGAAATTAAAGAAGATTTTAGAAAATAGGAGACTCTCCCATGCTCTTAGGTAGGCAGAATAAATATTGTCAAAATGACCATTCTTCCAAAAGTGATATACAGGTTCAATGCAATCCCTATTAAAATACCATGGTCATTCTTCATAGATATAGAAAAATCAGTCCTTAAATTCATATGGAACAACAAAAGACCCATAATAGCCACAATAGTTCTCAGCAATAAGAACCATACAGAAGGCATCACAATACCTGACTTCAAACTACACTACAGAGCCATAGTAATAAAAACAGCATAGTATTGGCATAAAAGCAGACATATAGACCAATGAAGCAGAACACAAGATTCAAAAACAAGTCCACACATAGAGCCAATTGATTGTTGACAAAGGGGCCAAAAACATATGCTGGAAAAAAGATAGCCTTTTCAACAAATGGTATTGACAAAACTGGTTATCCATATGTACAAAAATGGAAATAAATCTCACTTTATCACCCTGCACCTGAGTCAATTCAAGATGGATCAAAGACTTGGAAGTTACACCAGAGTCTTTGCAGTTACTTGAAGAATGCTAGAACCAACACTCCAACATATAGGCATGGGTAAAAACTTCCTCAATAAAACTCCAAAGGCACAAGAAATTACAAGGATTAATATGTGAGATTGCATTAAACTGAAGAACTTCTGTGCAGCAAAGGAAACTATCAAGAACCTCAAGAGAGAGCCAACAGAATGGGAGATATTTGTCAGCTACTCTTCCGATAGAGGACTAATATGTTGAATGTACAAAGAACTCAAGACACTCACCACCAAAAATCCAAATAACCCAATCAAAAAATGGGCAAGTGAACTAAATAGACACTTCATAAAAGAAGAAATACAAATGGCCAATAAATATGTGAAAAAATGTTCAGCATCATCAGCAATCAAAGAGATGCAAATAAAAACTACCCTGAGATTTCATCTAACCCCAATTAGAATGGCAGTCATTAAAAACACAAACAATAATAAATGCTGGTGAGCATGTGGAGAAGTAGGAACTCTGATACATTGTTGGTGGGATTGCAAATTAGTGCAACCACTTTGGAAAACAGTGTGGTGGATCCTCAGAAGAATGGGAATTAACTTACCATATGACCTGGATATCTACCCAAAAGAATTGAAACCAGACTACCATAGTAATGCATCCATATCTATGTTTATAGCTGCACAATTCATAATTGCCAAATTATGGAACTAGCTGAGATGTCCATCCACAGATGAATCGATTACAAAATTATGGGATATATGCACCATAAAATTGTACTCAGCCATAAAGAAGAACAAAATTATGTTATTTTCAGGGAAATGGATGGAACTGGAAAATATTGTGCTAAGTGAGATTAGTTAGTCACAAAAAGCGAAAGATCAGATGTTCTCCCTCAAATGCGGACGCTAGAGAGAAATTGGGACATAGGAAAGACTCCAGCCAAAGGAGGAGAAACCTTAGTGGAGTGAAGGAGGGGACCTAACTGAGGGAAATGGGATGGGGAGGGGAGGAAGACTTGAAGAGAGAAACACTTCAATGGACATGATGCACATACATAAACTTATCAAAGCCAATCACTGTGTTGAGCACAGGAAGTTGAGGAGGGAGAGAGAGTGGGGTGGGAACTGGGGTAGGTCTCAACGAGTTCTGTTTGCATGTATGCCTCTATCACTCTGAACTTCATCAATATGTATGATTACAATGCACCAATTAAAGAAAAAGTAATTTTAAAAAATGAACATGGGGAACTAGTTGTGTGGTAAAAAGTTGGAGGGGCCTGGGGTGATGTGGTAGCAGAGAGTCTCCAGGGAGGTGGACAGTTGGAGGACAGTTCTGAGGTCATCTTTGCAGAACTTAGTCATGCACCAGATGTAGGTGCTTCCAGATGGGAGGAATCAAGCCTATTTTCTAGGCTTTTCACTTCTGCAACTGGATGGATGTCAGTGATACTCACGGAACTGAAGAGGATTGTCATTGGTTTTGTGAGATGTTTCGTGAGAGAAAATCTGGAGTTCTCCTTTAGAATGTAAAGTTGGAGCAGACTGAGACACATCTGATTGTTGCAATTCACTATTAGGCAACTGAGCAGGTTAACCTGGAGCTCAGTGGTGAGGTCTGGCTTGGATGGTATTTTAGTTATTCAGATCACCAGAGAAGACTCTGGGCAACTCTGACTTTGGGTCAGAAGAAAGAAGAAGGAGCCAGAAATAGTGGCCAGAAACGTGGGAGAAAACTCTGGAGAGAGTGGTATTGCTGAGGTGGAGAGAGGAAATTGTGTAGAAGAGGGGGGAAGTCAGCTCTGTTCAGTGTTGCCAAGAGGGCAGGCAGTATGAGGGTGAGAAGTGCTCTTGGGGTTTGGTGATCTCCACAGCAGCATCTCACTGGGACTGCGAGGAGGAGGCCGGATGTGATGGATTGACTCTGGAGGGTGGTTATATATCTATGATTTTATTCCTCATCCTCCAGCTCTCACAGCATTATCACAGCATTCTCTGTTTTGACTCCACAGCAGTAATCTCATTATGATCATTATCCAAATTGTGTCTTCATCATGAGAAACCCAGTTCCCTTTTCTCCCTCTCCTATTCCATACTCTAGTTCTCAGGCATCTGTGCATCTCCTATTATGTTATCTTCTCCTTCTTCCTCAACTTCTGAAATTCTTTCATGGGCCCTCTGAGAATCAGTCCATTATATGCAAAGTTTCCATAACCTTACGAATTCCTCCAAACACCCCTTTCTCCCTCTTGCCAGTGCAGGAACCTGGCTCTTTCAGGGGCACACTACCTTGCCTACAGTCATCCTGAATGGTGGTTGTTCTCACTTCTATAACCCACCAGGCCTACAGACAGGGTTTCTCTAGATCACTGAACTGTCTCCTTACAGATCTCCCTGTCTCCGTTTTTCCCTGCCCCCACTCTCCTGACCTAGGATCCCACTCAGCTCCCCACTGCTCTTTCCAGACCATTCTCACTCCTTTTCTACAAATTTCCCTCTGACTCTCATGCCATTAGATTATAATATCTACCACCACCCGTGTTCCTTTCATCTTCGCAGTCCTAAAGCATTTCCCTTTCTTTTTCTATCATTTTATCTTCTGCCTAACTGGAATTCTCTAATCTTCTCCCAGCATAATTCTTGTTATTTTCAATATACTTGGTCCTTCTACTCCTGGCGCTCTCATTCCTTTAAGTTACCTCCTCCAATTTTATTTTTTATTTGGAAACAGAGTCTTGCTAGGTTTCTGAGAGCTATGCTAAGTTCCTGAGGCTAGCTTCGAACCTTCGATCCTCCTGTCTCAGCCTCCCAAATACTGGGATTACAGGTGCAGATTACACCTGGCTCACCTGGATGTTTTAGATCTTACTAAATCTATACCTGCAGCCTCTCCATCATCTCCACTGTGTCCTCTCTTTACACCTTATTTCTGCTAGCACTCTAATTATAACTTCTTTAGTCCTAGGGGGTTGAAAATTTATGGGTTGCTCTTGCCAGCTCTACATTGTTCTTCACCCCTTGATGTCTTTCTCTCCCCTCTTCACACAGCTTATGTTTTATGGTGAGTTATAACCACCCCCTTGTTTACTCTTTGACGCTTATCTTTTTTCTTTGTGTCCCTGGGTATTGAACCCAGGAATATTCTACCTCTGCCACATGCTGACCTTGATCTTGTAATCCTCTCTCAGCCTCCCAAGTACTGGGATTACAGGCATGCAGCCACCATGCCTGTTGATCCTCTCTTTAAATTCACATCCATGAATCTCAAGTGGTCCCTTAATGCCACTAAGCACTTTCACCATATCTTCCTAGTAAGTTCACTCTTATAGTCACAAAAAAAAATTACTCCAGGATTTTTCTCTCCTCAAACCCTTAGTGTCACCTTCCTCAAACTACCCTCCAAGGACAACCTTTTTTATTCACTGAGGTAATGGGAGCACTCAGACAGGATCTTACTCTGCCTACCTTTTCCACATGTGTCTTTTACCAACATCTGCACCCTCTTTCTCTGCTTTCTCCCATGGTACTGTGAGCGACCTGTCCATAGTCATATTTAGAACTAGCTTTGTAAATTGTCTGCTGCTAGATATAAACCTGTCTTTTGTCCCTCTGGTAAAAGCAACACAGAAAAGGAAACAAAACATGAACTTTTCCTATAGAACTATTTCTTATTTTCTGGTGCTACGTTAGAACCAGTGGCGCTCTACCACTGAGGTACATCCCAACTGCCCTTTTTTTGTGCTTCTGGGGATTGAACCCAGAGGCATTCTACCTCCGAGCTATACCCCTAGACCTTTTGTTTTTGAAACTTGGTCTCACTAGGTTTCTGAGAGGCTCACTAAGTTGCTGAGGCTGGTCTTAAACCTGCAATTCTTTGGTCTCAGCCTCTGAAGTCCTTGGGTTACAGGCATGCATCACCACCTCTGGCTCATCCCAGTCCTTATTTAATTTTTATTTTATTTTACTTTTTATCTTTATTGGTGCATTATAATCATACATCTTGATGAAGTTTAGGGTGATAGAGGCATACATGCACACATCATTCATTTAGCCCTCCCCCAATTCCCACCCCATTCCCTCCCTCTTCCCTCCTTCTCGTGCTCAGCATAGTGATTGACTTTGATAAGTTTATGTATGTACATCATGTGCATTAGAGTGTTTCCCTCTTCCCCCTCCCATCTCCCTCAGTTAGGTCGCCTTCTTCACTCATCTAAGGTTTCTGCTCCTTTGTCTGGATTCCCTCCTATGTCCCATTTTCTCCCTAGCTTCCGCATATTAGGGAGAACATCTGACATTTCACTTTTTGTGACTGACTAATCTCAGCATAATGTTCTCCAGTTCCATCCATTTCCCTACAAATGACATAATTTTGTTCTTCTTTATGGCTGAGTAAAATTCCATTGTGTATATATACCATAGTTTTGTAATCCATTCATCTGTTGATGGACATCTCAGCTGGTTCCATAGTTTGGCAATTGTGAATTGTGCAGCTACAAACATAGATATGCATGCATTACTCTAGTAGTTTGGTTTCCATTCTTTTGTGTAGATACCCAGGAGTGGGATAGCTGGGTCACATGGTAGGTTCATTCCCATTCTTCTGAGGATCCTCCACACTGTTTTCCAAAGTGGTTGCCCTAATTTGCAATCCCACCAAAAATGTATTAGAGTTCCTTTATTATTTTATTTATTTTTTTGAGACAGGGTCTCGATAGTTACCCAGCTGGCCTCAAACCTGTGATCCTCTTCCCCCTGCTTCCTGAGTGGAGGGATTACAGGTGTGTGCCACTGAGCCCAGCCAGACCCATTTCTTTACATCCCTTTTCCAAGAACTCTTCACATTCACAGTAGTTATTTACACTTACCATTTTCACTGTTACTAATTAGTCTCCCTTTCTCTCTTAAACCAATTGCAATGAGGTTTTTTACCCCGGCCACTTCACCTAAATTGTTCTTGTCACAATCACCAATAACCTTCAGGTTGCTAATTTCAGAAGTCAATTTTCATTTCTCATTTTAATTGCATTTTCATCAACATTGGGGTCTGTTTCTTATACCTTCTTCATTTGACTTCCAGGATTCCACACTCTCCCAGTTTTATTCCCACCTCTTGGCTGTTCCTTTCTGTTCTCCTCCTGCTGAATCTTTCTCCCCATGACCTATTAGTGTTGGAGTATATCATGGTTCAGTCCCGTGTCCTTGATTTTTTCACAAGCACTCATTCCTTTGGTAACCTCTTGATGACGATCCCCATCATCTGTCTCCAGTGCACACCTTTTTCTCTCAAAATTCAGGTATGCACATCTAATCACCCACTTGTCGTCTTCACTTAGAAATCTCACACATTGGTCTTCAGATCAGTGTGTCCAAAACTGGACTCGTGTCCTCCCCAACTTGCTGCATCCCACCTCCCTGCTTTCACCAGAGGCAGCACTAACCGCTCATGCAGCCGCTCCACCCAGGCAGAGTCAGTCATGATTCTTTTTACCACTCACTCCCCACATTCAGGAAATCTTTTAAGTTCCACCTTCAAAACACAACCCAGAGCCAGACCAGGTCTCACTTTCCCAGTTTAAATCAGCACTGTATTTCTCTAGGCTCTTGACATAGCCTCCTGACACATCTCCTTGTTTCCATTCTTCCCCACCTCCACCCACTCTAGTCTTAGCACTGAAACCAGAGTAATCCTTTTAAGTGTTATCATATTATGCCACCACCCTGTTCAAATCTGTGTGGTGACCCCCCACTCTAGGTATTACTCAGAGCACAACTCTTACAATGTCCTCCAGGGCTGCATGATCTGCACCCCCATCTCCACCCTTTGGTTATGCAACTTCCTCTCCTATTACTTTGTTCTTACCTTACTCTACTAGCCAGAGTGGCTTCTATAATATTCCTTCAACTCTACAGACAAGACTAAATTGCTCACCCACTTTACATTTTTCTTCAAATATTAGAAAGGTCTACCCAAACTACCTCATTTAAAATGACAACCTCTCACCTTGCTATTCTGTTTTCTTTCCCTCTTATACTTAATATATTCTAACAAGCAATGTTAACTGTTGCTTATTTTCTCTCTCTTCGCATTAGAATATAAGCTCCAGAAGGGCAGGGACTTTAGTTTTGTTTCTCATTATTTCATAAGCACTTAAGATAATGTCTAGCTGATCGTCAGTACTTGATAAATATTTTTGAATTATTTAATAGTTTTCAATGAATGAATGAATGAATGAATAGTTCCCAAGTCACCAGTCACTGACAGACCCAGGTTCACATATTGGTGCTCAGGAGCCTGAGTTCTTAATCAGCCAGTTCAACTTCCATTCTACACCTGCATTGGGCCAAGAGCAGATGTACATATACAAAGGCAATGGAAATTGGATGAGACATTTATTACTTTGTAAAACATGACCAAATGGGCCCACTTATCATTCATATAATCTCTAAAATCTATTAAGCTCTCTAGTGTCTGCTTACTGAAATCAATACTACAAGCCACATTATTAAAGAATTATGATGGCAAAATTGAATGCTCGAGTGCTTTTGATATACAGCCAAAGACACAGGCAAGCCAAGCCAAAAGAAGACTCACTGTCCCTTTTTAATCTTTATGATTGGTTAAGTACGACCAGAGAGTGAGAGAAATGAGAATAGCTTCTAGCATTGTGGGCCTGTGCTAGAATTAACCTGTGTGTTTCTGGAAAATTGTGTAGAATAGACAATACTTCCTACTGCTTCCCTTTAGAGAGGTGATGGTGAGGATGAGGATGACTATGACTATTTAAAAGTGACGAAGGAGCAACTCAGTTCTGTCTTTTTCTTAGGTTAAATGGAATATTCAAAGCTTCCTCATATTTCCAAGAGAAGCTGTGTTTTCTTTCACACTGTGCTTGCAGATACATTAATTTGTTATTCTAGAAATCAATTTGGCAACATTTTAGAAGTAGAAAACGTTTGCAAGTTAATTACTAAGTTTTTAATCCCTATTCTCCTAACAATGTGTTTGTATATATTTGTGTATAACACAGGACATGGACAAGTGGGTGGGTGGTATTTGTTGAGAACAAAATTTATTTGCTGTCATCTCTTTTCCAAAATACCTCATAATCCACTAATTAATATTTAAGAATCCATATGCTCTCCTGTGGATAAATATTTAGTTGTCATTCACAGAATACCTGCCTTTAATGAAGAATTCACCTGGCTAACAGACTTGTAAACTCTGTGTGTGTTTGTGTGTGTGTGTGTGTGTGTGTACGCGAGCACACACGCATGTGTGTGGGTATGTGTGTTTATGTATGCTTATTTGGCAAGGGATGTTGAAGCTTATGCTTGGAACTTAAGATACTGTAGGGGAGGAAAATCTGGATAGATTTTCCTATAAAAATTGTCTTTGGAAATTGCATAGTCACAGTGACTTGGGAGGCTAAGACAGGAGGATTGCTTGAGGTCAGAAGTTTGAGGCCAGACTGGACAACATTGTAATACCCTGTCTCCAAAAACAAAAACAAAAAAAGTCCTTGAAATCATCATGAGATTAGATGGTGACATTGGGGTAGAGGTGGGAGGCAGCACTGGTGATCAGGAGTTCTAGAGTTTTTGATACCAGAAAAGAAGAAAGAAAAGATGTTTCATAAATATTTTTAAACAAATAGATGACTTACATTTAGAAAGGAATGAGTGATTGGACATTCTCTGAGTCCAGAGGGTGATTCTCAAAATTGACACATTCCCCAGGACATTGTGGGTGTGTTTTTCAGAGACTACAATGATGTTAGTGTTTCTTTAGGAGTGGGCAGGGTATTTTCAATAAAGGCAGTTTTGCCTCAATTATTACCTTCACATCCACATCAACCATTTGATTTAACCTAATGGGTATTCCCTTAAGAATTTTTTTTTTGTTACCATCTTTAAAGTTTTTGTCCTTTTTGCAGTACTGGGGATATAACCCAGGGGCATTCTACCACTGAACTACACCCTCAGCCCTATTTTTTTATTCTTTTTTTTTGCTGTACTGGGAATTGGACCCAGGGGCTTCTACCTCTGAGGTATACCCCCAGCCCTATTTTGTATTCTTTATTTTGAAACAGAGTCTCACTAAATTGCGGAGGGCCTCACTAAGTAGCTGAGGCTGGCCGTAAACCCAGATCCTCCTGTCTCAGTCTCCCAAGTACTGGGATTACAATCCAGAGTTGGTATTTGAAGGTGACCTTCTTGAAGGCAGGAGATGGAAAGGAAGATAAGATTTTAAACCCCCCTTTCTCTCTCAGTTTTAAAAAGTTATTCCTCATCTTTACAAGGAAGGTACTTTGGTACTTTGGGGGCTAAAATACAGAACAAATTTAACAATTCATCTCTTTCTTGATTTGGAAATCAAAAAGAAGAGATGCTGCTTTCTTTTTTTTCCCTTTGTGTATTGTAATTATACATCATATTGGGATCTAGAGTTACAGAAAAATACAGGCATACAACTCTTGGAGCACTTCCCACCAGGTCCCTCCCCATACATGTCTTCAGACATTGAATTGTTAATTTTGTATACATTCGTAGCATTATTTCAATTGTTACACTTTTTATGTTTTCCATGTTCATAGCAGCACAATTTACAATAGCTAAATTATGGAACCAGCCTAGGTGTCCATGCACAGATGAAAGGATTACAAAACTTTGGTATATATACACAATGAGATTTTACTCAGCCATAAAGAAGAACAAAATCATGCCATTTGCAGGAAAATGAATGGAACTCGAGAATATTATAGTAAGCAAGATTAGCCAGTCTCAAAACACGAGTAGATGTTTTCTCTTATATGTGAAAGCTAAAGAGATATTCAGAAATAAGGGCAACATCAGGTAGAAGAGCAGAGACTCCAGTGGAGTGGTTGAGGGAGTTTAGGGAAGGGAGTGAGGGGGACAAAGACATAAAGAGATGCTTCTTTCTAATAAACATTTCTGTTATTAGGTTCTCTCTCCCCTTGCTTATCCCTCTTTCACTCTCTCTCTCCCTACATCCCTCCATCATAACATATGCATACATATCTATATCATCTTTTTTTGGTGCTGGGGATTAAAGCCAGGAGTATCCTACCTACAAGCTATACTCCCAGACTTTTTTTATTTTTTGTTTTGAAACAGGGTCTCACTAAGTTGATGAGCGTCTCACTAAGTTGCTGAGACTGGCCTCAAATCTTCAATCCTCCTGTCTCAGTCTCCCAAGTACTGGGATTACAGGCATGTGCCACCATACCTGCCTTATAGCATCTTTATAGAGATATCAGTTTTTCAAAACTTTTTTGTGTTACATTGGGATAGGGAGAAGAGGTAATTCTTAGAGTTTGTTCCTGAAATAAAATCACCAGGGCTTACTCCATTTCTTGCTCTGCAAGTCTCCAAAGCTCAGGTTTATCTCAGAATATTTAAGAATTTGCTTCTGGTTATGACACTTTATTTGAAATAATTTGAGGCTCCTCCTATGAGTAACATGAAGTAGATGACTTGAACTTGAATAGAGCACCGTAAAAATCTGAAAAATCCACCACTGTTCTACGTCAGAGCTGAATATATATGCATCCAGAATTTTATTGATCCCAGAACTGTGGGATTTTACCTTGATCTAAGTTACTAGTGCAATTGTTTTTTAAATAAGGCACATTTCAGTTCAAGTTTGAGGATGTTTAAATGTATTTTAAAAGTATAGGCAAGAAAGAGGAGACTGTGGGCTGTATTAGTCAGAGTTCTTCAGAGAAATAGAAGAGAAAGCACGCGCGAGAGAGAGAGCAGCAGGGGAGGCGGGAGAACGAGTTATCATAAGCAATTTACTCATGTAATTATGGAGGATGAGGGGTCATATGATCTGCAGTCTGCGAGCTGTAGACCCAGGAGAGCTGACGGTGCAGGTCCAGTCCAAGGCTGCAGGCTTGAGACCCGGAAAAAGATGATGATGCTTCAGCTTGAGTCTAACAGAGGAATACAATGATTCCCCAGCTCAAAGGCAGTCCAACAGAAGGAATGCCTTTTTATTTGGGGGAAGGTCAACTTTTTGTTCTACTCAGGGCTTCAACTGATTGGAAGAGTCCCACCCACATTAGGGAAGGCAGTCTGCTTTACTCTATCAGTTTAAATGTTAAACATATCCAAAAATAGCCTCACAGAAATAACCAGAATAACATTTGACCAACTTAGTCTAGTCACCCGATGGACCTGTTGAGATATAAAATTAATAATCACAATAACATGCCTTCTCTACTTGAAACCCACATACATCTCCTTAAACCATACTCAATCTCCAAATGAAGACAATAGCAAACTCATAATTCAAACTACCATTAAACAACATCTTGCATGTAAGTAGAATGTTATGGACTAAATATTATGTCCCCCTCAAAAGTCTTATTTGAAGCCCTAACCCCCCATGTGGCTGTATTTGAAGAGAGAGCCTTTAAGGAAGTAATTAAGGTTAAAAGAGGGCATAAAGGGGGGCCCTAATCCACTACAATTAGTGTCCTTATGGTAAGAGTAACCAGCGAGTCTTCCTGCACCCTTCTAACCTCTGTAAAACATAGAAGAAAGAAAATATGTGGGCACAGTGAGAAAACAAACTTCCACAAGCCAGGAAGAAAAACTTCACCAGTCTCCTAATTTATTGGAACATTGATCTTGGATTTCTCACTCTCTAGAAAAATTAAAAATAATTTTTTCTTCTTTATTTTGTTGTTTTTCAATGACAGCCTGAGCAAAGTGAGACAAAGAGAAACTTGTGGACAGAGAGTAATTTTAATCTTCAGGTTTCTTGGTATCAGAGATTTGTTTTCTTTTTATTGATGCAATATAATCATACATCTTGTTGAAGTTCAGGGTGACTGAGGCATACATGCACACAGTACTCATTGAGCCCTCCCTCAGTTCACATCGTATTCCCTCCCTCTTCCCTCCTTCCCATGCTCAGCACAGTGATTGACTTTGATAAGTTTGTGTATGTACATCATGATCATTGAGGTGTTCCCCTCTTCCCCCTCCCATCTCCCTTAGTTAGGTCCCCTCCCTCACTCCACTAAGGTTTCTCCTCCTTTGTCTGGAGTCCCTCCTATGTCCCAATTTCTCCCTAGCTTCCACATATGAGGGAGAACATCTGACCTTTCACTTTTTGTTACTGACTAATCTCATTTAGCATAATATTCTCCAGTTCCATCCATTTCCCTGAAAATGACATAATTTCATTCTTTATGGCTATGTAAAATTCCATTGTGTACATATCCCATAGTTTTGTAATCTATTCATCCATTGTTGGACATCTTGGCTGGTTCCATAGTTTGGCAATTGTGAATTGTGCAACTATAAACATAGATATGCATGCATTGCTCTAGTAGTTTGGTTTCCATTCTTTTGTGTAGATACCCAGGAGTGGGATAGCTGGGTTGTGATGATGTGTAGTTAGAGCTTGTTAGCCAGAGTAACTTATTAGCTAGAGTGACTCCATATTTGTTACTCAGAATGACCTCAAACCTGACCCTAAAACAGGGAAGTTGGCCTTGAAAAAATTAAACCAGGACATTGGCAGGATCATTAACGGATTGTCATAACAACATATTGTAACATTGTTATTGTTATCTTGCTAACCACCTATTCTTGCTTCTGTACTTTCCTTATGCTTGGCTTGCTTGGCGTACCTAAATACTATGGGAACCATAGTGGCTTCCCACCCCCTGCTATGGAAACCTACCATGGGAACCTCAGTTTCACCCTGAGCTTGTATTATATCTTACCCTATATAAAGTATGCTGGAGGACAGTCAAGTACTGCACTTGGCTCTCATGCCTGTGTAGTCTTACTGGCTAGTAATAAAGACTCTCATTTAACACCTTTGGTGGTCTGATTGGTCTTGACTGGGACTCTACCTCGCAACAGGGTCATATGGTAGGTTCATTCCCATTCTTCTGAGGATCCTCCACACTGTTTTCCAAAGTGGTTGCACTAATTTCAATCCCACCAACAATGTATTAGAGTTCCTTTATTATTTTTTTTGAGACAGTGCCTCACTAGGTTACCCAGGCTGTCCTCAAACCACTTCACATCCTTGCCAGCATTTGTTATTGTTTGTGTTTTTAATGATTGCCATTCTACTTGGGGTTAGATGAAACCTCAGGGTAATTTTGATTTGCATCTCTCTGATTGCTAATGATATTGAACATTTTTTTCATACATTTATTTGCTATTTGTAGTTCATCATTTGTAAAGTGTCTTTTTGTTCACTTGCCCACTTTTTGATTGGGTTATTGGTTTTTGGGCAGTAAGTTTCTTGAGTTCTCTGTATATTCTAGATATTAGTCGTCCATTGGAAGAGTAACTGGCAAAGATCTTTTCCCATTCTGTTGGCTCTCTCTTGAGGTTCTTGATAGTTTCCTTTGCTGTACAGAAGCTCTTCAATTTAATGCAATCCCATGTATTAATCTTCATTTTAATTTCTTGTGCCTTTGGAGTTTTATTGAGGAAGTTTTTTAACTGTGCCTATATGTTGAAGTGTTGATCCTATGTCCTCTACAAGTAATTGCAAAGTCTCTGGTCTAATTTCCAAGTCTTTGACCCATCTTGAATTGATTCTTGTGCAGGGTGAGAAAATGGGGTTTATTTCCATTTTTCTGCACATGGATAACCAGTTTTGTCAATACCATTTGTTGAAAAGGCTATCTTTTTTCCAGCATATGTTTTTGTCCCCTTCATCAACAATCAATTGGCTGTAAGTGTGTGGACTTGTTTCTGAGTCTTCTATTCTGCTCCATTGGTCTATGTGCTTTTGTGCCAATACCATGTGGTTTTTATTACTATGGCTCTGTAGTATAGTTTGAAGTCAGGTATTGTGATGCCTTCTGCATGGTTCTTATTGCTGAGAACTATTTTGGCTATTCTGGGTTTTTTGTTATTCCAGATGAATTTAAGGACTGATTTTTCTATATCTACGAAGAATGGCCATGGTACTTTAATGGGGATTGCTTTGAATCTGTAGATCACTTTTGGAAGAATGGCCATTTTGATGATATTTATTCTGCCTATCCAAGAGTATGGGAGGTCCTTCCACCTTTCTAAGAGCTTCTTCAGTTTCTTTTTTCAATGTTTTATAATTTTCATTATAGAGTTCTTTTACCTTCTTGGTAAGATTTATTCCTAAGTATTTTATTGTTTTGGGGGTTATTGTGAGTGGAAATATTTTTAGGATATCTTTTTCAGTGGATTTATGATTGGCATATAGAAAAGTTTCTGACTTTTTAAATTATTTTGTATCTAGACATTTGCTGAATTTATTAATCAGTTCTAGAAGCCTTTTTGTTGAGGTTTTTGGTTCTTCTAAATATAAGATCATGTCATCTGCAAATAGAGGTAGTTTCAGTTCTTCTGTTCCTATTAGTACTCCTTTGATTTCCTTCTCTTGCTTATTGCTCTGGCTAGAGTCTCATGTACTATATTGAAAAAGAATGGTGATAGTGGGCATCCTTGTCTTGTTCCTGATTTTCAAGGGAATTCTCCCAATTTTCCCCATTCAATATGATGTTGGCTGTGGGCCTATTGTGTATTGCCTTTATGGTGTTGAGGTAAATTCCTTCTATTCTGATTCTCTGCGGTATTTTTAGCATGAATGGGTGTTGGATTTTGTCGAATGCTTTTTTAGCATCTATTGAAATGACCATGTGATTTTTGTCCTTAGTTATGTTTATGTAGTGAATTACATGGATTGTTTTTCATATGTTGAAACAGATACGCATTCCTGGGATGAACCCTGCTTGTTCGTGGTGTACAATTTTCTTGATGTGGTTTTGAATGCACGTTGCTAATATTCTGTTTAGTAGTTTTGCATCTAAGTTCATCAATGATATTGGTCTGTAATTTTCTTGAACTGTCTTTATTCAGTTTTGGTATTAATGTGATGCTGGCTTCATAGAATGTCTTTGGGAAATCATCTAAACCTGGAATTTTCTTTAATGGTGGACTGATTATTGCTGTTTCAATCTCTTTGATTGCTATTGGTTGGTATAAATTTTCTATATCCTCTCGTTTCGATTTATGAAGGTTTTATGTGTCTAGATATTTGTCAGTTTTTTCTAGGTTTTCCATTTTGTTAGGGTATAGTGTTTCAAAGTAGTTTCTGATGATCCTCTGGATTTCCATGCTGTCTGTGGTAATATCACCTTTTTCGCCTCTTATTTTAGTAATTTGGGTTGACTCTTTCTTTTGGTTAGGTTGGCTAATGGTTTATCTTTCTTGTTTATTTTTTTCAAGAAACCAGCTCTTGGTTTGGTTGATTTTTTTGAAAAATTTTTTTTTTTTTGTTCTCTACTTCATTGATTTCTGCTCTGGTTTTAATGATTTCCTGTCTTCTGCTGACTTTGGGGTTAGACTCTTCCTGCTTTTGAAGGGCTCTAAGGTGTGTCATTAGGTTTTATATTTGGTGATTTTCTGTTCTTCTTATGTGAGCACTTAATGCTATGAATTTTCCTCTTCATACTGCGTTTAAAGTGTCCCAGAGATTTTGATATGTTGTGTCTCTATTTTCATTTGTTTCTAGGAATTTATTAAGTTCTTCCTTTATTTCTTCTATGGCCCATTTCTCATTCATCAGGGTGGTATTCAGTCTCCATTTATTTATGAAGTTTATATGGGTCTTCTTATAGTTGATTTCTAGTTTCATTCCATTATAGTCTAAAAAGATGCAGGGGTTATGTCACATTTTTTGAATTTGCTAGTGCTTTTTTTGTGGCCCAGGATATGGTCTATTTTGTAAAATCTTCCATGAACATCTGAAAAAAATGCATATTCAGCTGTAGTTGGATGGAATATTCTGTATGTTTCTAGTAGGTCCATTTGGTTTATGGTGTTCTTTAGGTCTGAGGCATTTTTACTCATCTTTTTGTCTGGATCAGTCTAGTGGTGTGAGGGGAGTGTTGAAGTCTACCAGTATTGCTGTATTGGGATGTATGTGAGACAATGTCATGAAGAGTTTTTTTTTTATGAAAGTGGTTGTACCTATGTTTGAAGCATAAATGTTGACTATCGTCTTGCTGGATTGTTCATTTTACCAGTAAAAATGACCTGCTTTGTCTCTTCTGATAAGTTTAGGCTTGAAGTCTATTTTGTCTGATATGAGAGTTGCTACCCCTGCTTGTCTTCGCATTCCATTAACATGGATAAACTTGCTCCAGTCCTTCACCTTTAGTTTGTGACTATCTTTACCTGTAAGGTGAGTTTCTTGCAGACAGAATATAGATGGGTTATGATCTTTAATTCATTTTGCCGTCTCATGTGTTTTAATTGGGGAGTTAAGGCCATTGATATTCAATGTAATGATTGAGAGATGATTTTTAATTCCTAACATTTTGAGTTGTATTTTCTGTTTGAGGTAGTGTTTGTTCTTCTTTGCTTAGTTGCTCATTTGATGGAAATCATTTTTGGAGTAGTTGTCTTCTAAGAGTGAGATTCTGTCTTCCATGTGGTCTAGTCTACCATTGATGGTTTGTATTAATTTTTTCATTTCATTTATTGCATCCTTCACTTCCTTCAGAGCTTGTTTTTGATTCCTGTTCCAGGTATCAGTTTCTATGTTGATTTTATCTTTCATTCTTTAAGGCTCTCTCTGAACTCTTTTCTGAAATCCTGGACCATTTCTACTATTAAAGTTCTGAATCCTCCTTCTGGCATCCTCTGCAACTCTATGTTGGTGGGTTCTGTTGTGGGATTGTGGGGGCTCATTGTTTCCTTGCTATTCTTCTTTTCATGTTTCTTAAGTTTGTATGTTTGTTGCTTTTGATGGCTTCCTCTCTCTCTTTCTGTAGATTTCCTATGTCTAATCTCTGTCCCTTTATAATATCTTATTCTGAGCCGGGCGTGGTGGCACACGCTTGTAATCCCAGTACTTTGGGAGGCGGAGACCGGAGGATCCAGGTTCGTGGCCAGCCTCAGCTCTCATTCTCTTTCTCTCTCTCCCTGTCTCTCTCTCTCTCTCTCAACTTAGTGAGGCCTTCCGCAACTTCGTGAGACCCGGTTTCAAAATAAAGGATAAAAAAATAGGGCCGGGGGTGTAGCTTGGAGGTAAAACGTCCCTGGGTTCAATCCCTGGTACCGCAAAAAAAAAAATAATATCTTATTCTGGAGGTATATATTTACCTCAAGATATGCCTTAAAAGTGAATAGCCTCTGCTGTATGGGTATTCAGAGTTTTCTGTTGAGCATTTATCACCCTACATTGCCGTCTTTGAGGTCTGTGTCCTGCATCATCCCTCTGTTGTTCTATCTGCATATCACCAGTACTGGATTGTAGTTACTCCAGGACTCTTTCTGCCCACTGCAATGGTGACAAGTGATGGTTTCCAGGTGTGAAAGACCTGGGACCTGTCTGTCACCTCCCTAATAGGGGATAGTCTCTGAGGTGCAGGCAGAGAGTTTGTGTCCTGTGTGTTTTTAAACTTCTATGTGCAGGCTACTGCGCAGCTCCATCTGCCAGCTGTGATTGGCCTGTCCTTAGTGTCTGGAAGTCCTTCCTTTTGGTTCACCTATCTGATCCAGCCTCAGTGGTAGGGGTTTAGAGGAGTCAGCTGGACAAACTGTGATGTAGTTAATGGTGAAGGGTGAGTGAGGAGGAAGGTGATAGTGTGAGGGATGCAAGAATAGGGTAAAGTAGAAAACAGAGTCATGTAGAATAAGAGTTTAAGTATGGTTAGGCAAAAGATAATAAAAATAAAGATACTGAAAATAAAGGAAAATTCTAGTAACCGGTATAGAATATTTAGATATGGTTATAAGAAATGGATATAATACAAGGCACAGGCAGACAGGTACACTAGGAGTCAGACAAAATAGAACACTGACAATCTCTCACATGTACACACACAAGAAGAAAGGAAGAGAAAAATAGAGAGAAAAAAATGGAACCTTAAGAATTGTTTAACCAAGAATGAATAAAATTTCCTTGTTGGAGAAGAGCTGAATCCCCTTATGGCTTTGGATGTTTGAAGAGATGTAAAAGCTGGTCCAAAGCTCTGGTGCAAGCCTGCTCCCCTGCCCGCTGTGTTTCCTACTTTGCTGATAGTGCAGAGTGGGGCAGAGGGACTGGGAGGGGCTAACCCTGACTGCTGGCTGCTGGGAAGAGGCTCTTCTAGGCTGAGGGCTGGGGGGTGTGGCCCAGGGTGCTTACCCAGTGTTCACTAAGGTCCTAGGCTCAATCCTTTGCACTGCAAATAAATAAATAAATAAATAAATAAATAAATAAATAAATAAATAAGGAGAGAGGAAAGAGAGAAAACACACAAAGGAGAAAAAACCCTACAAACACACAAATACACAGTAGCAGCATAAAAAAACAAAGAAACAAAACAAAGAAGAAAAAAATAGAACAACAATAAAAAACTCTTTCCCTTGGCCTCTGCAGCCCTCTTGGGTCTGTGAGAATGTTTTCAGCTGTTTAAAGCCTACTTATTACTGTAGGTTCCCGGAGCAAGTTCTGTGCACTCTTGCTTTTTCCACAACCTGTAAAAAAGAAGTCAGTCTGCAACCTCAAGCATAGGGCCTCCAGCTCTAGATTGGTATCTCCCTCTGTCTGCGTGGATGCCTAGTACCAGGCCCCAGGCACAGGGTCCATCCCAAAACAAGCCTCCTCAGAAAAGGCTGGGTTGGTCTGTGGCTTCCAAGCCCGATGTTTTCCTCAGAATCCTATGTGTGGCGTGTAGCCAAGGTCTGCATGTCTTCCCACTCTCTTATTATGGTCTCTTTTCAGTTACCCCAGTGCGGAGCCTGCACTCACCTCCCTGGGGATCGTGCACTCACCTCTGCCACCCAGCACAGTGGTGGGACCGGTTGGGTTTGGTCACTTTCTCTCTCTTGTGCCATCGTGGGGCTGTGCAATTCTGTGGCTGGTGTCCTTGCTATCTGTGGAGTAAGTCTCAGGTTGCTGAATATAAGATTTTCCAGGGTTTCCAAAGCTCCCACCGATCCTCAGTACAAGCTATTGTTCTTGCGTCTCCCCACCCAGGGATTGTTGCTTCTTTTTCCTTTTTCAGCCTTGGTGTTTAAAAGCATCCTTGTAGGTATTATTGAGTTTCTCTGTCTTTAGTTACCACTTCCCATGAAGGTAGTCTGGGATGTGGTATGCTGCTCAACTCAGAGTTCCCGGGGTGAGTTAGAGACCAGCTCGCCTTAGTGTCCTACTCCGTCACCATCTTCCTCCCTCTCCCCAGTATATATATATTTTTAAGGAGAACATTCATTGCAGGTTTCATGACATTATTTCATGACACATTATTAAATTGTGATGGTCATCAAAGAATGGCAATAAGGAATAGCGAAATAATTTTTGAGCAAGTGTTTCTATTGCACAAAACATGGAACAGAGTAGCAAGCCACAAACATTTGTTAAATAAATGGATGGATAATTTAAGATTAAAACTAGGCATTTACAAGGAAGATAATTCACAGAAAACTTTATGAAGTTATATTCACAAATATACACATATATTTCTTACATAACTCAAAATAAGAACACAAAGAAAACAATCTTAATTGTCTATCAGTAAGAGATATTACATACTAATAGCTAGTCTACTTTGTGGAATATCTTACATGATAACCAAATATGTTAATTGTGAATGCCACTTGGAAAAAAGTTTACTATATACTATATGAGAAACATAAAATGTATTCTGCTATGATCATACTTCCATAAAATTATGCCTACATATGGATAAGATCTCCTCTCTTTTCATTGTTTTACAGTAATTTTATGTTGGTATTGCTTTTATGATAATTTTTTTAAAAGTCAATATTGGCCAGGCGTGGTGGCGCACACTTGTAATCCCAGTACTTTGGGAGGTGGAGACCGGAGGATCCGGGTTCGCGGCCAGCCTCAGCTCGAGCACACGCGCGCGTGCTCTCTCTCTCTCTCTGTCTCTCTCTCCCTGTCTACTTAGTGATGCCCTCCGCAACTTCGTGGGACCCAGTGTCAAAATAAAGTATAAAAAAATAGGGCCGGGGGTGTAGCGCGGAGGTAGAATGCCCCTGCGTTAAATCCCCGGTACCGCAAAAAAAAAAGTCAATATTGTATCTTCTAAGTCATCTACAAACAGAGATTATTTCATCTCTTCTTTCCATATTTGCATCCCTTTAATTTTTTTCTCTTGCCTTATTTCTCTGGCTAGAATTTCAAGTTTCATATTTAATATGAGTGGTGATAGTAGGTATCCTTGTCCTTTTCCTGATTTGAGAAGAAATATTTTGTTTTTCCCTGTTCAGTATGCTGTTAGTTTGGGGTTTATTATATATTACCTTTATGATGTTGTTGTTTGAGGATGACATAATCCTATACTTAGACGATTCAAAAAAACTCAGCCAAAAGACTTCTAGAGCTGGTAAGTTCAGCAAAGTAGCCAGATACAAAATCAACTTACAAAAATCAGTAGCTTTTCTATACATCAGTAAAAATCTTAAGAATAAATTTAACCAAGGAGTTAAAAGACCTCTACAATGGAAATTATAGACCACTAAAGTAATTAAAGAAGACCTTGAAAGATGGAAAGACCTCCCATGTTCTTGAATAGGCACAATAAACATCAAAATGGTCATAACATCAAAAGCAACCTATAGATTCTATGTGATCCCTGTGAAAATACCAATGTCATTCTTCACAGAGCTAGAAAAAATTATCCTAAAATTCATATAGAAGAATAAAAGACCCATAATATCCAAAGCAATTCTGAGCAATAAGAACCATGCTGGAGGCATCACCATGACTGATTTCGAGTTACACTACAAAGCTATAGTAACAAAAGCAGCATGGTGTTGGCACAGAAACAGACACACAGACCAATGGAATAGAATAGAAGATACAGAGACAAATCCTCACATTATAGCCAGTCAATTTTTGATAAGGAAGCCAAAAACATATGCCAGAAAAATGACAGCCTTTTCAACCAATGGTGGTGGGAAAACTGGATATCTACATGTAAAAGAGTAAAATTAGACTCCCATCTCTCACCCTGTACAAAAATCAACTTGATGGATCAAAGACCTAGAAATTAGATGATAAAATTTGCAATTACTAGAAGAAAACATAGGACCAACTCTCCAACATATAGGCACTGGCAGAGACTTTCTCAATAAAACCCTCAAAGCCCAGAAAATAAAGCCCAAAATCAATAAATGAGATGGCATCAAATTACAAAGCTTCTGCTCAGCAAATAAATAAATAAATAGTCTGAAGAGAGAGCTACAGAATGGGAAAAATTCTGCCTGTTCTTCCTCTGATAAAGGACTAATCTCTACAATATTATAAAGAACTTAAAAAACTTAATACTAAAGTAATAACTAAATAAAAGTGGGCAAGACACTTCTCAAAAGAAGAAATACAAATGGCCAAGAAATATTTAAAAACTATTCAACATTATTAGCAATCAGGGAAATGCAAATCAAAACTACATTGGGATTCCATTTAACTCCAGTTAAAATAGCCATCATCAAAAATACATATAATAAATGCTGGCGAGGATGTGAGGAAATAGGAACTCTTATACAGTGTTGGTGGGATAAAATCAATACAACCACTATGGAGATCGGTTTGGAAGTTCCAAAAGACTAGGAATGGAACCACCATACAACCCAGGTATACTGCTCCGTGATATCTTTCCAAAATCAGAATACTATAGTGATACATGCATACCCATGTTTATAGCAGCACAGTTCACAATAGCCAAAAGGAAACCAACTCAGGTGTCCCTCAACAGATGAACTGATAAAGAAAATGAGCCATATACACACAATAGAACTTTACTCAGCCATAAAGAAGAATAAAATTATGTCATTTACAGTAAAATGGATGGAACTAAAGAATATTATGCTAAGTGAGATCGTCCAGTCTCAGGAAGTCAAAGGTGATATGTTTTCTCTCAGGTGTGGAAACTAGAGAGAAAAGAAGCAAAAGAGACTTCCGGTAAATGAGGAGAGAGACAGGTAGAATAGTGGAAGGGGATTGAGGAAGGGAGGTGGGGAGAGGAAAAAGGAGGACTGAGGAAGGAAGCACTTCAAATAATGCTATGTCCATATATGAAGGTATCATTACCGATCTCACTAACATATATGGGGAGAAGGAGTGGACAGTGGGGTGAGATGCAGAAGGAAGTACACCAAGTGATGTGTGCATGTATTTTTGTACTGCTTTGAATATTTCTATGATTTATAATTACAATGCACCTTTGAAAGTATAAAAATATTTATTTAATGACAAAATTTTTCATAGCTGCCAATATCTGTCATGCTGTGCGGCCTGTCCTGTATCATCCCAATGCAGGTTATGGACTCTTTTGCCTGCTCAGCCAGGTGGTATGGATACATCAGAGAAAACTGGCTTGCAATCCATTTGAGTCACACTAAATGTACATTTGGTTAAATAGTTTTCTACTTCCTATAAATCTTTCTCATTAAGTACTTTCTCTAAAGAACACAGCTTTCCTTTCTTCCTCTGCAGAAGTACAAGTTATAATGAAGGGAAGGGAATGAGGATAAAAATGGCTAAAATCTCCAGGAGGGAGAAAACCTTGAAAAACTAAAACTGTTCAGAATCATAAACCTTATTATTAAAGGGACAACAGTTAACTTTAGCATTAATTATTACTTATTAGCAAAAAAAAAACAACAACTCCCACACTATCCTTCCATCCTCATGCACACATTGTTTTAAGAGTTTCTAAATTATTCAGTATGTTCCTAGGTGGACTATAATATTTAAAAGGACATTAATATTTTAATGGCCATTCCAACCCCTTCCCATCTATCTTTATGATTCTCCCAACTGAGAGGTCCCTTGGTGCCTGGTGTATGCTTCAGGCCATTACTATCACAGGGATCTTTGAAGTGAAGTTTGGGGGATGTTTGCTGATCTGACTGGACATGGGCTTGGGTTCAAAAGTCATAGAGGACATGCTTAGACAGGTAATGTGAGTCCAGACCATGAATGTGCCAACACACATTACTTTTATAGTCTTTAATATCTGTTTTATGTAACAACAACAATATATTCTGTCTGGCAAAACAGATAGCTGTGAAGTCCCTGAAAGAAAGGGATAAGCATTTTTGGCTACACTACTGGGGATTTTTGCAATTCATACAACACATTTCTCATTTTCATAGGTTTTTAACCTAATTATTTCTTTGGCAAAATGTGCTGTTTTGGAACATTCTCTTTCAGATATTACACTGTTTTCTTCTATTTGACATTGAGGGGGTGGGGAAAAGAGCTCCCTCTAATTATGCCTCCCAGACATCTTAACCCAAAGGGGGACCTGTGACACTTTCACTCGATCAACTCTTCATTCAGAGCATTCTGCAGAGACTCCCTGTGTACCAGCTGGAAGGTATTAATCTACACCTGGGGGAACAGTCAAAAATCTCCTGGCATGGAACATACACATTTTCATGGATTATGTAGGTAATTTTATTTAATTCTCATAATAGGCCTATGAAGTAGTGGTTGTCTAGATTTCATGATGGGGGAGCCAAGACTATAAGAGATTAAGTAGCCTGTGGCAATGTCATACAGCTGGAAAGGCCAGCGTCCATCCCCAGCCAGCTATTCAGGGGTTAGGAGTCTTTCTTTACTGCAGCTGGCCTGCACAAGAGTTTTCGGTGATAATTTAGACAGGTGGTTCCTCCAAAGTTTATACAATAAACAAACATCAACAAGGTCATTAAACCAATATTTAATAAGCTTCCATTATGTTCTGAGTGCCATTCCGGGGCTGGAGACACAGTGGTGGTCAAGGCAGACAAGAAAGGATGGATGGGGAGGGTGCAGGCAAATGGCATATCATAAACACACATGCATTTTTACATAACATATGACATAATTTCAGGAGGTGATGAAGGCTATAAACCAGGTGAAGCAGTATTCCCTCACGTGGGAAGAGGCATGTATGGTGGAAACATAAGTTCTCTCTGAAAAGAATATATTTGGGCAGAGACCTGGACAAAGTGTGCAATTGGGTTATGAAAATACCTGAGGGAAAAGTGCCCCAGGAAGAGGGACTAGGGCTCTATGGTGCGAACAAACATTCCATGTTCAAGGGAGGCTAGGGTTGCTGGAGAGGAGTGGATGGTGACGAGCAGCTGGAGGGTGGAGGATAATGGCTGTGAGGAAGGCAGCCTGGAATTTGCATGATCTGGGGATGAGAAGCTTGTATTTTAATCAAGGTGCAATGGGAAACCAAAATGGGGTTCCAAACAGAGGAATTATAACTAATTAACTAATGGGACCATGCATTTTTACCAAGGGATTGGTAGAGGAATTGTTCATCCGGAAACTGACTAACTTGGACCAGATCCTTGCTAGGTAGCTATGAACCCACTGAACCTTCTCACAAACTACTTCCTAAAATAATCCGGAGACATAAAACCTCAAAAGGTTTGTGAGGATTTACTAGAAGGAAATGAGACCAAAGGTTTGCATGAGAAGAAGGTTTAAAGCCATTGGATTTTTATTTCCCATATAAGAAGTACATAAAAATTTTAAGTCTTTAAAAGGATACTGTACAGAGGACAGTTGCCAATTGACTTTCCTTTTTCACTTAGAAGAATACTGCACAAGTCAGGTGCAGTGGCACATGCCTGTATCTACTTGGGAGCCTGAGACAGGAGGATTGCTGATTTGAGGACAGCCTCAGCAACTTAGCGAGACTCTTAGCAACTTAGCAAGACCCTGATTCAAAATAAAAAGCCTGGAGGTAGAATGTCCCTGGGTTCAATTGCTAGTACTCCCAACTCCCCCCTACCAAAAAAAAAAGGAAAAAGAAAAAAGAAAAAAAAAGAATTCTGCAAAGTAAATGTGCCTTGATTAAAAGGACCATGTCCTGTACCTGGTACCTCGGTCATGCCATACATGGAGTTGGCATTAATCCTGTATATTTAATTCATTGGACAGATGGTCATTCATGCCAACTAAGTATTCAGTTCCATGCTAGATGCTGGTTATACAAGTGAAATATCCATGTCCTCAAGAACCTCCCAGTATGACGAGAGAGACAGAGATGTATGATCCAACTGGAGAGTCCCCAAA
Source organism: Glis glis (assembly GCA_004027185.1). Taxonomy (NCBI): domain Eukaryota; kingdom Metazoa; phylum Chordata; class Mammalia; order Rodentia; family Gliridae; genus Glis; species Glis glis. The sequence goes on from PVJS01020957.1 coordinate 28,124, forward strand.
AAGGGAAACTTATTTCATGCTGGGGGGTTCAAGGAAGGCTTCCCACACAAGTGAAAATTGAACTGAGTGCTGAGGGATAAATAGGAGTTAGCCCTTCTAAGGAGGTATGAGGCAAAGGAGGAGAAGCCCTGGTAGAGAAAACTGCACAGACACCCATATGTTGAGCTAAGCCTTTGTGTAAATCCAAGGACTTCTCACCAGAGAAGGGGAGAGGCAGATGTTGTGTGTGATTTGCTCAGTAGGGCGAATAGGTCAATAGGTCAACTGGAGCATCAGGTTAAGGGGCCTGATTTTTTGGGGGATTACTGGTGATTGAACCCAGTGGCATTCTACCTCTGAGCTATACCCCTCTTCCTTTTTATTTTTTTATTTTAAAACAGGTCTCACTAAGTTGCTGAGGCTGACACTGAACCTGCGATCCTCCAGGCTCAACCTCCCAAGTACTAGGATTATAGGTGTGTGCTACCATGCCCTGCTAAGGGGCATGATCTTTACCCTAAGAGCACTGGAAGGCTTTAAGGTTTTTTGGAAATAAAGTACAGCTTTTGAATTTAGGGATAATTTTCTTATAGTCTTGAATTCTAGAATGAATTCTACTCACACAGAAGTTGAATGTTCCAGAAAGGACCACTAATCCTTCCATGGAAGCCCTAGAAATCAGGATAAATTTCTTCTCTCTGGGCTGGTTTAAAATGGTCTCGGCTGCTGTGTGGTAATTAATAGTTTGATCCTCAAATTATTCCCTGGTGGCAGTGAGTATACTAGCAATCCTTCTGGGACTGCTCAGTGGTGTTGCTTATGTTTTCATGTGTTAACCAAAACCTACAGTATATGTACCATCCAGAAAAACATATGTGCAGTAGAATTCAGCATTTAATTCTGCATTGCATTTAAAAGGATTACATTTGGGAAATGCAGTTCCCTTTGATTCTCTTTTTGATAGTTGTGTTGGTGCATTAATTATACATCACAGTGAGGTTCAGAGTGATGCAAACATATGTGCATATGGCACTTGGTGCTCTTCCCTCCCTCTGGATCCAACCTGCCACTCATCCATCCGGTACATATTAGTGAGGTTGGTAGTGATGCCTTCGTATATATAGAATTAGCATTATTTAAACTGTTTACTTATCAGTTCTCCTTTTTCCCCTCCCCACCTTCTTCCTCCCCTTCCCTCCATTATTTTACTGGTCTTTTTCCTCATTTATCTGAAATCCCTTTTGCTTTCTATTTTCTCTCTAGCTTCCACATATGAGAGAAAACATAGGACCCTTGACTTTCTGAGACTGGCTGATCTCACTTAGCATAATACTTCCTAGTTCTGTCCATTTTTATGAAAAGTACATAATTTTTCTTTTTTTGGTACTAGGGATTGAACCCAGGGACATTCTACCTCTGAACTACACCCCTAGCCCTTTTTTATTTTGAAACAGGATCTTGCTAAGTTGCTGAAGGTCTCACTAAATTGCTGAGACTGGCCTTGAACCTGCAACCCTCCTGTCTCAGCCTCCCAAGTACTGGAATTATAGGTGTGTGCCACTACACCTGGCCCCTGTGGCTCTATTTTGACATATTTTTGGTCCAATTTATGAAATGCTGGTAAAATACACATAACATACACACAAAATGTACCATTTTAGCCACTTTAAAATTTACCATTTAGTGACATCAAATACACTCCAATGCTGTGCAACCATCACCATCCTCCATGTGCCCAGTTTTGCCACCTTGTAAAACTGAAGCTCTGTATTTACTAAACAATGACTTCCTGTCTCTTCCTCCAGGATCCAGTAATCACTGCTCCTATTTTCTAACTTTGACTTCTTTTAACTATTGGCTTAGGGGTAGTAAAGCTCATTTTGCCTATATAATAAACAATTGTCTCATATAAAAGGCTCAGGACAGGGTCTGGCACACAGTAGGCATTCAATAAATGGTAGTTATTATTGGAGCTGGGCATGGTGGCACACACCTGTAATCCCAGTACTTGGGAGGTTGAGATAGGAGGATCCAGGTTCAAGGCTAACATGCAGTAATTTAGGGAGACCTTGTTTCAAAATAAAATAAAATATAGATTGAAAGGTAGAATGCCTCTGAGTTCAACTCCCACCCCCCCAATGGTAGCTATTATTGTTAATTTTTAAAAGATAGGCTTAAAGCTTTTCTCCAATGGTCTATGTTTATTCGTGATTCCTGGTGCCAGCATAATGAACTTAACTCCAACTTAGTCCCTTTATTTTTCTTAAAAGGTTCTTATTGAATCAGTATGTGCCCTGCAACTGTCCTCAATATGAATCTACTGCTTGTGACTGGTCCTCAGGCCTCCCTGGCCTTGCTTCTATTGGCATCACTCCTAGTCTCATTTGTCCTTGTTGGTTGATCCAGGCTCTTAATAAAGGAGCCGAGTTTTCATTGTCTGTGGTTATCATGAACATGCAGAAATGAATACATTTATTAAATGATGACTCTAAGGTATTGCTGCACAATACCTTAGAATGATTTCAGATAAAACACCCCCATCCCAAATGGTGTTCCTACACAATCTTATATTTTCCTAATTGTAAAAGTTTAGTTCTTAGGCCCTCTTTTGTATCTCCTCCACTTTATGTATGAGCATTTCTAGTCAGAAGGATCGCGATTCTCTCTACTTCAGGAAACAGTTGTAATTGTATAGTGTAGAATGATATTGTGCTCCTGATGGAACCATCTATGGGATTACTCACATGGGACAAATGTATGGAGAGTAGGTGCAGCAAGGTCTTGAGCATGAACCCACTAAGCTTGATGGGATTCTGGCTTATTTGGAGTATCAGATGATGTGGTGGATCATATATGCAGAGATAATTCTGATGAGTTTACTGACATGGGCTAGGGCATATTGGAAGGATATGCATGGAGGAATGGTAGGGAAGCCACAGTGGAATCTCTTCTTTTGCCTGCTGCCCTGCCCTCATGGTCACACTCCATGCAGACAAATCTCCAGGCAGATGCTGCAGGAGCTCTTTTAGCAAAGGTGTCTGTGCAATGTGGGGATAGAAGCTATGCTTCAGCCCGATTGGGTCGTGTTGGTGCTCAGCTCTAGAGAACGTGCTGAACTCAAGAGTGATCACATTTAGGATGCCTTACTGAGGTATTGCCATCCCTGGTGGAGGCAAAAGCTACTGGAATTTGTATTATCATTATTAAATTTGCATTGCATTATCATTATTTTTCATCTGGAGGCAGACAGGTAGATGAGGCCTGGAAACAATCAAGTACAAGTCATTTGCTTCTTTATTCTAGTTTTGTTGTTGATTATAAAGTGAGCCTCTTTCTTAGTAAAGCTTTTTTGCAGGGAGTGGGAGGACAAAGTAATAAATATATGTCTCATGTCCACACCAATTATAAATATGTTCTGATTCCAGGAACTTTAAAAAGTGGAAGAAAAAGTGTTTCTTAGAACCAAGAAAATATGCTCTAAAATACCATATTTGTGGTCTATTTTACTGGTATCCATTCAGCTGTGTCATGTTCCAGCAATTGCTTTGGAGTCAAAGACAATTGATTTTGTATTGTGACTCTTCAGCATACATAAGTTACTTAATGATTTATGTAGGCCCCCTGCATCTCAGTTTCTTCTTTAGTTCACTAAGATGATAATGACTAAATGATCATCAGAGAGTTAATTCTTATAAAGCATTTAGCATACTGATTGGCATATACCCCAAAATGATAGCCATTGCTACTTTACTTGGGGGCAATAAAAATGTAAAGTTTCAGCCGGGCGTGGTGGCGCACACTTGTAATCCCAGTACTTTGGGAGGCAGAGACCGGAGGATCCGGTTCCCAGCCAGCCTTAGCTCTCTCTCTCTCTCCTTGTCTCTCTCTCTCTCTCTCTCTCTCCCTCTCCCTCTCTCTCTCTCTCTCTCTCTCTC
>PVJS01020958.1:0-32031 GCA_004027185.1 Glis glis
TTTCTCTCCTTAGTGAGGCCCTCTGCAACTTCGTGAGACCCGGTTTCAAAATAAAAGTAGAAAAAATAGGGCCGGGGGCGTAGCGCAGAGGTAGAACGCCCCTGCGTTCAATCCCTGGTACCGCAAAAAAAAAAAAAAAGAAAATATGATGAACTCTATTGCTATTTTTTTTTTTTTTGCTGTACCAGGGATTGAACCCAGGGGCATTCTACCTCTGAGCTACACCCCCGGCCCTATTTTTATACTTTATTTTGAAACCGGCTCTCACAAAGTTGCGGGGGGCCTTACTAAGTAGCTGACGCTGGCCACAAACCTAGATTCTCTGGTCTCTGCCTCCCAAGTACTGGGATTACAAGCGTGTGCCACCACACCCGGCTGTCTATTGCTATTTCATAAAGTCCCAAGTTAAAAAAAAACCTCTAGGAATTATTATAAGTAGATTTATGGAACAGACAGATCTTGCCTATGTATGTATGTATGTATGTATGTATGTATGTAGTATGTATTTATGTATGGTACTGGGGATTGAACCTAAGGGTGTTCTACCCCCGAGCTATATCCTAAAACTGATTTTTAAAAAAAATTTATTTTGAAACAGGGTCTCATTAGGTTTCTGAGGCTGGCCTTGAATCTGCAATCCTCCTGTCTCAGCCTCCCAAGTACTGGGATTATAGGCATGTGCCACCATCCTTAGCGGCCTTGCTATTTAAAATAGATTTATTTAGCCAGGCGCGGTGGTGCGCACCTGTAATCCAAGTACTTGGGAGGCTGAACTGGGACAGGAGGATCAAAGCCAGCCTCAGCAATTTAGCAAGGCCTCTTTTTAAATAGAAAATAAAATGAGGCGTGGCTTGGAGGTAGAATGCTGCTGGGTTCAATTCCCAGCACCACACACACACACACACACACACACACACGCACGCACGCACCAAAAATAGATTTATTCAGACATAGAGCAGATAAAACCTCATTTTACACACACACACACACACACACACACACACACACACCAAAAAAAAAAGATTTATTCAGACGCAGAGCAGATAAAACCTCTTTTTACATGGCAAACACCTGAAGGTCATGCTGGTTTCATACTGCAAAACTGTAGGGGACAAAATCCTCATGCTATGAAGAATGACAGTTCCTGGAATTGTACAACTAGCCTTCTTCCTTATAGAATCTGCCTCGTGGGTTTTTCTTTTTTTCCCCTCGACTCTCTCAGGCAGCAAAAGATCTTACCACAGGGTGATGGTCTCAAAAATATTAGTTGACTCTATTTATATGTGAAGTAGATGGGATTTTGTGAGACTGTCAACACCTGCTATATTATTTTAACTCAGACCAGTCGTGTGTGTGTGTGTGTGTGTGTGTGTGTGTGTGTGTGTTGTGGTACTGGGGATTGAACTCGGGGGCATTCTACCTCTGAGCTATACCTCCAGCCCTATTTTTTTTTAAATTTTGAAGCAGAGTCTCACTAAGTTGCAGAAGGTCTCCCTAAGTTGCTGAGGCTGGCTGAGAACCTGCAATCCTCCTGTCTCGCCTCCAAGTACTGGGATTACAGGCTTGCACCACCACGCCCAGCAGACCAGTGCTTTTCTATCTATTCCTCTGCTTACTCCTTCTTATTGAAGAGGAGAAGAGAGAAAGAAGAAAAGAAAGAAAAAAGAAGAAGAAAAAGAAGAAAGAAAGAAAGAAAGAAAGAAAGAAAGAAAGAAAGAAAGAAAAGAAAGAAAGGAAGAAAGAAAGAAAAGAAAGATGGAAATACAGTTGAACATAGGATAGGTATGTACGATAGAATAACTGTCTATATTCTCAGTGAGTGTAGCAGTTCAGTTTCAGAACTTGACATGACTTATGATAAATGAGCACAGAAATTAAAAGCAGCACCAGCCGGGCGTGGTGGCGCACGCTTGTAATCCCAGTACTCGGGAGGCTGAGACCGGAGGATCCGGGTTTGCGGCCAGCCTCAGCTACTTAGTGAGGCCCTCCGCAACTTAGTGAGACCCGGTTTCAAAATAAAGATTAAAAAATAGGTTGGGGGTGTAGCCCGGAGGTAGAATGCCCCTGGGTTCAATCCCCAGTACCACCCCCCCCAAAAAAATATATATATATAATAAATAAAAGCAGCACCACCAAGAACTTCTGCTCTATTTGAAAGAACATGGAAGAGGTGTCTTAAAATCCAGAAACTTTTTCCATGTAGCCTGCAGCTGGTGGTTGTCTTTGCCCCGACAGCTTCCCAGCGAATCAGAAGACACCTGAATGCTTGGATCTGCCAGTTGCCACATTGTTTGCTTGGGCAAGTCCAAGCCCAGAGTCATCTTGTTGATGAATTGTGAAAAGAAGCTAGCAATCTGTCTTCCCCATTCGAGGGTGAGAAACATTGAGGAGATTAACGGAGGCTCTGCCCTTCTGCTGAATCTGACCCTACAAGCTGGTTGGAGAGCTGAGCAGGAGAGAGCCAAGGGCAGGTTTGGGAACTGGTGGCTCTTGCTGTATGTGGATTCTGTTTGTGAGGGAGGAGGAACAGCAGTCTCTCTGCAACAAGAAGACTGGTTGTAGAAATCCAGGTGGCCCTGGGCCACAGATTTTTCTGAAGAAGTGGTAAACTTAATTGCTGTACCAGCAGGTGGATATGGAGCTGTGTGCAGAGGCAGGATGAAGGTAATAGTGTGTGTGTGTGTGTGGGGGGGTGTTGGTGAGCTGTAGAATGTACGCTTCTCCTAAAACACCCAAGTATTAAAACAAAATAGAACAGAAACACTGCTCTAGTGAAACAAAACACCCACACACGCCGCCAGGCTCCCTCAGCCAGTTTCTAATCCCCAGTTGAAAGGCTCAAGATGAGCCGGGTACACAGTGGCTCACTCTGGTAATCCCAAGTACTTGGGAGGCTGAGAGGGGAGGATTGCAGGTTTGAGACCAGCCTCAGCTACTTACTGAGGTCCTCCGCAACTTAGTGAGACCCTGTTTCAAAATAAAGAATAAAATAGGGCTGGGGGTAGAGCTCAGAGGTAGAATGCCCCAGTTCAATCCCCAGTACCACACACATACACACACACGCACATACACACACACACACACACACACACACACACACACACACACACATACACAAGTCAGAAGCTGGCAAACAATGCCTCTGTGTCACCTGAAGGACACAGTTCTGCCATTGCATCTTCTGAGAGCCACGATTCTCCCACTGAATGTTCCTCTCACTCGGCGCTTTAGCTCTAGGTACTGTCTTGCTCAGGCCATTTACCGAAGAACATGATGATAATTCTTCCGAGAGGTGAGGGTAGAGTGAATCATATTAATTATATCCGACTTGCCTATTTAGTAGGTGAGGGTTTAGAATCTACACTAGTAAATATAAAGATTATTTTGTATTAATCAGTTCTATCAGGGTATGAAAATATGTCGACTTCTAGAGTTATTTGGGACTAGGGATGTATCTCAATGGTAGAATGCGTGCTTAGCATGCACAAGGGCCTGGGTTCGATCCCAGTATCAAAAAAAGGAAAAATTCAGATTATTATTACCAAAATAATAAACCTAACCTTATAACCAATATCTGTATCAGAGTTGTTTAAAGTGCCTCTTTAAGGAAGCTAACGTCATTAAACCAATAATAACAGTTCACATTTACCATCCTTCCTCTGCACTGTATACTTTACATGGATCATTTCATTCTGTCTCATTTAATCCTTGTAACAACCCTCTATGGTAGGTGATGTTATTGTCCTCACTGTACGATGACAATGCTGGAGCACAGAAAGGTTAAGCAACGTTCCAAAGTTGCTTGGTAAATGGCAGAGACGGGATATGAACCCAGGGGACACAGCCAAGTTATCGTCCACAAATCCAACTAACATCAACTAACTAACATCAAATCTCTAGTCCCCCCACAGGATTCTACCAATCCTCTTGCATTCGTAAGCAGGCCAGTGGAGGGAGTTACTCCAGAGCCCTCGACCTGCAGCATCCAGGAGCGAGATTCTTTGTAGTCCCTTTAACTTTCTTTCTCGTGCAAGTATCATCATCTCTGCTGAAGTTCCCCAGGACCATGGTGGGGGGTTCCTGGTAAAGGTCTAGCTTCATGGCCACTTATCTCACTGGGCACGTGAGCATGTCCAGGTTGTACACAGGGCAGGCAGCTGAGAGTCCTGCTACCATGAACGCACCATGCGGCCAGGGCGGATGAGTTAGAACTGAGGGCTGGACCCCAGGACTAAGACTAAACAGTGTGGGGACCAATGGTTTTCTTTTGACCTCCCTAGCCACGTGTCAGATATACAAGGCACTCACCCTAATGGATAAGGATATTTGGGGTACAGAAGTTTGAGGCAGCATCTGGGGACAAATAAAGGGAAGTTATCGAGTCCAATGCCATTCTAGTTGTTTTCTGTTTCACTACCAAAGGGACTTTTTTCCCTAGGAAAAAAAGGGACACACAGAGACTATTAGTGAATTCAACAGAACAGAAAAGATAGGCTAATAGGCAGCCTTGGGAAGGGGAGGTGGCAAGCTGTCCAGCTTGTGGCTTAATAAAGGAGTCTGGACCAAGGGGGAGGACGTTTCTACATCTTCAGCCTTTAAATAGGCTGTGGCTGTTGTCATTTGTAATCCATTTTCTCTCCGCCTGGCTAGGGCCAGGGCCTCTCTAGGCTGTCTTACTCTCACTTGGTCTATTTCTGGCCATACAGATTCCCTGGTTCCCACCACATCTCCCCCAGCCCTCTGGCCCTGCCGTCCACACTCGGTGTCTGCCTTGAGGCCACCTCACCCTTTGGCGCATGGGGGTGTGTAGGGCTTCCCTCTCCCCTCTGCTGCCTTCTGGGGTCTCAGGAGCCTTCGGAACAGCTTGGACCCTCGATAGATGGAGAATTGCCCAGGGAAGCACGAGTAAATCACTCCTACTGACTGTGTTGGACCACTGGGTTTACTTCAATGTGGCCATTGCAAAGTTGGGCAGCCTGAGAAATGACTGTCCCTTCGAGTCCTGACCAAGAAGGAGGGAGAACTCTCTCCCCAATGGTTTTCTTCTCCAGGCCACAGGCTTTATCCTCCAGAGCAGAAATCAGGACAAACATGCTGATCTCTCTCCCACCCTCCCTCCCTCCATCTCTCTCTCTCTCTTTCTTTCGTCTCTCTCTCTCTCTCTTTCTCTCTCTCTCTCTCTCTCTCTCTCTCTCTCTCTTTCTCTCTCCTTCTTTCCACAATCCCTTTGGTTTTAGAAGTGAGCAGCCAGGCGTGGTGGCGCACGCTTGTAATCCTAGTACTTGGGAGGCAGAGACCAGAGGATCTGGGTTCACGGCCAGCCCCTGCTACTTAGTAAGGCCCTCGACAACTTCATGAGATTTTTCACTGGGTGTGGTGGCGCATGCCTGTAATTCTTTGAGAGGCTGAGAGAGAAGGATCTTAGGTTCAAGGCCAATTTCAACAACTCAGTGAGGCCCTCAGCAACTTAGAGAGCCCCTGTTTCAGAATAAAATATAAAATAGGGTTGGGGTGTAGCTAAAAGGGGTACTCAAGGACTGAGCCCCCCTAGGTTCAATCCACAGTTACACACACACACACACACGATTTTTTTCTTACTTCTCCATTAGGGCCACCTTTAGCATGGAAAAGCTAATTTTGTGGCATGGCTGTCATGGACAGGAAGAAGCTTCTAGAAGAAACTCAGCAGGCCTACCTCAGATAGAATAGCGGGCTCCCTATATAAAGAGCTATAGCAGCCAGGGGTTGGGGGGATAACTCACCAAGTGCTGTGTGCATGTATATCCCTATCACTCTGAATTTCATTATGATGTAAGACTGCAATGCACCAATGAAGGTATATTAAAAAAAAGAGCTATAGCAAACCCTCATTTTTCTCTCCTCAGAAAGCCTAATTTTATTGTCTTTCTAAAGAGGGCAAGTACACTCTATCACCCTGATCCTTCAGAATGGCTCTTCCTCAGAGGTGAGAGAATGCAGTAAAATACGATTCAAGGGAGAGATTTAAATGCATAGCTTTAACATTTGCAAAACATTTTGGAACTGTCATAACCTGACCATTCCCTTAAGACTTTCTAGATGTTGAAGATGAGCACATAATTCCATTGGAAGCATATTTCTGCTCTGGATTTGATTCATCTTGTGCTTAAATTGACTATTTATCTTTAATAACAAGGTGTCGGCTGCCGATGCCCTAATTTGTGTTCACAGGAAATGGAGGCCTTGCCCATGTGTCTTTTGGTGAGAAATCAATCCTTTTCAGCAAGTTACCCAAGAAGACTGTATGAGACAGTATAGGGTTGAAAAATAATTAGTAGACAGTGGGGAAGCGATAACTAGTGACCTTGTTTTGTTGCTCTTGAGCTCTGGTATTTAAGGTTGCTTAGGGTGACTCAATAAGCTCTTTGGACTTTAGTTTCCTTTTTAGATAAAACACTTTCTTTAAGGTTCATTGCTAATCTATGTAGCTTTACAAAAGAAAAACACTAACTCAGCATTCTTCACTTACAAGTGTTATGAAATGCTGCCCCCTTGTGTTTTTGTAGGGTTTGCTTAGTTTTTGTTTTTAATTTTAAAATGGATTTCTTAATTTTAAATGCATTGACAAAACTTCATTTTGATCATTACTTGATGGCTTACCCGTATTTTCAGCTGCAAAAATAAAGCAAGTAGCTACAGATTCATAGCTACTGCTGCATCTGATTCAGTGGAAAGTTCTTTTATAATATCCCTAGGAGTGTAAATGCAATTATTTTCATTTCAATGGTAAAGAAAGACAACAACCGCTGTTCCTCATTCCTAAGAGAATCGTCCCTGGATCTGTAACATGGACATGGTCCCTCTCAGCTCTGGTTGGACCAAACATTCAGGATCTTTGGTTTAGAAAAGAACAAAGTCCCCTTCTACATGCCAGCCTCATTCTGCTAAAGTGGTCATCCTTTCATTCTGGATGCTGAAGCTGTGCAGACAAAGTACCCTGCTGTAGGCCCTATAACACTTGGAGGCACGTTGTCTCTTAGAGAATTATGGAAAACGTGACCTAGAAACAAATTCCAGTGCGTAGGAGCACTCAAGGACTTTATTTTATTTATTTATTTATTTGTTTATTTATTTATTTAACTGGGGATAGAACCCAGGGGAATTCTACCTCCGAGCTACACCCCCAGCCCTATCTTTTATTCTTTATTTTGAAACAGGGTCTCACTAAGTTGCGGAGGGCCTCACTAAGTAGCTGAGGCTGGCCGCGAACCCAGATCCTCTGGTCTCAGCCTCCCAAGTACTGGGGTTACAAGCGTGCGCCGCCACGCCCGGCTTCAAGGACTTTAAATGATCTCCACCACTCCGTTTCCCGAGTCACACTCTGTGTGAAGCTCCATCCCTTCTTTCTTTCTTAAAAATATTCACCAAAATAATAGAAGTATAACCTACATAGAGGACAAAAACATTAGCGATAAGTGTATAGCTCAGTGAATTATCAAACAAACCTAACCTTATTACCAACATCTGGATCAGGAAAAATAACATTACCAGGGCCCCTGAAGACCTCTGAGTTTCCTTCCCAATAACTACTCCATCCTTTTTCTCTAAAGGCGGGCATTGTCTTGACTCTCCTTCCCTCCCTCCCTCCCTCTCTCCCTTCCTTCTTTCCTCCCTCCCTCCCTCCCTCCCTCCCTCCCTCCCTCCCTTCCTTCCTTCCTTCCTTCCTTCTTTTCATACTGCGGATTGAACTGAGGAGCATTTTATCTCTGAGCCACACCTCCAGTCCTATTTTATTTTTTATTTTGAAACAGGGTCCTGCTAAGTTGCCCAGCCTGGCCTCAAACCTGCGACCCTCCTCTCTTAGCTAACCAAGTACTGGGATTATAGGTGTGCGTCGCCACACCAGGTTTCGTCTTGATTTCTAACAGCATAGACTCATGCTGTGAGTGTGAGAGAGGCAGTCTGAGTCTTAATCTGGGTTAAACATATAAGGATTTCACATGGGTTTATTACATACATGAAAGTACATTGAGCTCTTACTTAAAATTCATGAATTTTTCTGTATGCAAATCATACCTCAGTAATTTATTCCAGTTTTTTATTCAGTTATTCCCAATGCTATGATTGATCCCAAATAACTTTCCCTTATGTTAACTAGCTTTCCTCTCTCTCTCTCTCTCCCCCCCTTTTGTATTAGAGATTGAAATCAGGGGTGTTCATATACATTATCTTATTTAGTCTCCATAACCACCCTAGAAATGAAGGTCTACTATTATGCCTGTGTAACAGACAGTGGAACTGGAGCTTACAGGCTGATGTAAGTTGCCCAAGATCACACAGTTATTAAACAGTGGTGCAAATTAGATCAGTTAATGGTCAAGCCCATGAGTTTTACTCTCATTCCTTGGGGCAGCGCCCAGACCTGGAGAGACTGCAATGGAGGTTCCAGGAGGGCGGCGCTAGAGGGGCAGTGTCTGTGCTTGTAACACTTGACACCAGTCCCCCATCATAAGAACAGTGGAGACTCAGCTCCAACCCTTCCATTAAAGCTCTCATCTAACTACTCCTGTATGGGTTAGGATAGGCGAGATTTTACCGCAGGAAAGGATCTCAGTGGCTTTAAACAAAGAAAATGTATTTCAAATGTGAGCTGAGAAGCTCCGTTCTGAATCGCCCTTCTTCAGATTGATGGAGCAGCCACTAGAGGGAGCAACATTTGTCAGCACAATGGAAAGAAAACCCTAGAAATGTGCTGTCCAGTACATAGCCTCCAGCTCCCTGGTTACTTATATTTAATTTAGAAGTCATTAAAATAAAATTCAAGTTTCAGTTCCTTAGTCGCACTAACCACATTTCAAGTGCTCCCCTGTGGCTCCTGCTACGGTATTGCCTGGGGTGGACTCTGGGATGTTCCCATCATCATGGGGCCCTCTATGGGCACTACTGAGCTAGAACCTCTCACAGGGTTCTGACTCAGAAATGGCCCACGTCTCCTTCCATTCAAAATTCACTGGCCAAAGTTTGGGGATCGAGAGGCTGAATTTTTGAAAAGATTGCATTTAAATTTAAGATAAAACTTAGACAAAAAATTCCACTTTTAAATTATCTTTCTTTTTTTTGCGGTAACTGGGGATTGAACCCAGAGGGGTTCTACCTCAAAACTACACCCCCGGCCCTATTTTTTATACTTTTATTTTGAAACCGGGTCTCACGAAGTTGCGGAGGGCCTCACTAAGTAGAGAGGGAGAGAGAGAGAGACAGGGAGAGAGAGAGAGAGAGAGAGCTGAGGTTGGCTGCGAACCCGGATCCCCCGGTCTCTGCCTCCCAAAGTACTGGGATTACAAGCGTGCGCCACCATGCCCGGCTTTTAAATTATCTTTCTGATCCTAGTAATCTGTCTTACTCCTTTCTTATCCTCTCTCCTTAGCAAAATCCTGTAGGATTGGTAGAAATGTGTAGATGCCTTGTCCAGATTCCTAGTTTTCTGGCTCTTAAGAAACATTTAGATCACTAAAACTGTCTCATTTGTTCCTGTCATTGTGCTTCTAGAGCTGGGCTTAGTTAAGAATTCTAGTTCCTAATGTAAAGTAGCTTTAAGGTCTTGGTCATCCTGGACTTTAGTTTTCTGTAATGTGACTCAGACCCCTTCTTACATATGTATTTCAACACTAACATATTAATTATTATATCAATATATAAATTAATATATTAATATATGCTAATATATTAAATTAATATGTTATTGTTAAAGTATATGAATATATATAAATATTAGAGAGCCTGTGTGCATCAAGCAATCATAATTACTATATACCTTTATAGTTATTATTGAAAGAAATTTGTCTCCTTGTCACTCATTCCAAGCCCAAGAGTTCTAACTCTGCTGGGTTCCCTATAGCCATTTTACTATTCCTTAACAATTTACCATTTTATACCAATCCATTTTATATATTTGATTATATATACTAATTATATATATATGCTTGTTTTATAATGATGAGCAACACTCAATTATGGTACTAAAATGCATTTATTTTATTTTAATATTTATTCATTTTACTATATTGGTTCTTTTTTGGCACTAGGGATTGAACCCAGCGGTGCTCTACCTCTGAGCTACAACCCCAGTCCTATTTTATTTTATATTTTGAAATAGAGTCTCGCTAAGTGGCTGAGGGCCTTACTAAAGTTGCTGAGACTGACCTCAAACCTGGGATCCTCCTGTCTCAGCCTCTCAAGTATTGTGATTACAGGTGTGTGCCACCATGCCTAGCTTATAGTGGTCATTATTGAAAGCCTAATACCAAACATTAGAAAGATGTGATGAGAAAAATCTCTCATAAATTTCTGGAGGAGGTATAAATTAGCACAAGCACTTTGAAAAGAGCATAGCAATATCTGATAAAGTCGAATTTTGTAAACCTAATGATCCAACAATTCCATTTCTGTGATGGCATTACTATTCTTAAGAGAAGAAAACTGATGACAATCTAAAGACCCACTGCAGCTGGGTGTAGTGATGCACACTTGTAATCCCAGTACTTGGGAGGCTGAGACTGGAGGATCACAGGTTCAAAGCCAACCTCAGCAACTTAGTGAAGCCCTCAGCAACTTAGTGAGACCCTGTTTCAAAATAAAGAATAAAAATAGACCTGGGTGTGTAGCTCAGAGGTAGAATGCCCCTGAGTTCAATCCAAAGTACCACAAAATAAATAAATAAATAAATAAATAAAGACCCATTGCTCAGAGAATAAGTAACTAAACATTTCAGTCCCACAATTGATCACTACATGTCACTGAAAATCAATTACAGTATAACTACATGTATCAATATGAACAAATGCTTCAAAATAACTACAACTAAATATAGTGTGTATATATATGTATATACTCACATATATGTATGTATATAATTATATATGCATGTGTGTATATATATTTGTATTTAATTGTCAGTATTCTAGTTCTCAGCTTGGTGATGATTCACAGATACCATTTTATTATATTACACCATATTAAGGAAAAATGAACAAGCATGGAACAATGACAGTAGTGTGCCATAAACTGAAAGTTAAGATGAATCCAATACGAGTGCTCCAGGCACATCGAGCCTAAGACCTTTCATACCTTCCTGGGCACCCTCTTCAGTTGCCTCCATTTTTCTCTCTCTTAGTGGTTCCTCACTTGAGCCAGGTTCACCCTTCATTTTAAGATTGACAAAACACCACACAACAGGGCAGGGATCTGACTTCCTCAGGAGCATTCCAGGAGTTAGACAGCACCACCAGGAAGCACACAGGAGCTTTCTGCAGGGTGAAACTTGACAAATGGGGGAAAAAAAGGAGTCTGGGAAGCAGTATTGGGGTGCTCTGGCAGATGCTTGTTTGCTCCATAGTCCCGCCACGGATGGTTGCTGCTTTAAGCAGCTCCCTAATAACTATTCCATGGTTCCTGCCATGGAAGGTCGCCGCACCAGACAGCTTCCTGAAGATTGTTCTGTTGTTTCTGCCACGGAAGGTCACTGCACTAGGCAGCTTCCTGATCAATAGTCTTCTTGAACGATACCGGCACAAAGTCTGATATAATAATTTGGAGAGAATTTAATAATTGGGGGGGTCAGGAGGAGATCCAAGATGACAAATTCTCCTGCCTTATGTAGTCAAGGCCTTTCTTATATAGAGCTTCAAACAAAGCAAACAGGAAGAAGATCACAAATTAAGACTAGCTAGTGGCAAACACGAGTTAAGACCAGGGAGTGTCAAGGTGAACATTTCAGGGAGAATAGGAGGTCATCAGTGTCCAGCTCTTGGTCCCATGAGGTCCAAAGAAGCTTGTCTGCGTGCGGACAATTTCCACTTAGCATGTACTGTGTACATGGTTAAGCTGGTCCGAAATGGTGACCTCATTGTGTGGGCTAAGATGGCCCTCAACAAAGCAGGGTGAATAAACCCCCCCACCATTCTCTTTTCCAGAGACAACTCCATCTTTGCAACTCTTTAGAGATGTCCCGCGTGCAAAGACAACTTGCTATGTGTCTCTGCCAGGTGCAGTGAAATAAACAGTGGCCAGCATAGAACACAACCCATAGTGAGCTTGGCATTTTTCCTAGCCTCCTCCTCTTTTCCTCCACTCCCACCGCCCTGGGCTTGCACTTCTCCAAAGCAGTGTTAGGATCTTAAGTTTTGTTTCAGGTCTATTTTTTAGAGGACTTAGTTTAACACAGGAGATTCATTTACGATAATAATAGTAATAGCTCATGTCTCAAAATGAACTTATGTTGTTGCCTGGCACTGAACCAACCCCTTCTCTCTGGATTATCTTATGTAAACTTCCCAGTGACTCCATGAGATGGTGCTATCTTGCCGATGGGTAATGGTCACTCAGAGATGTTCCTTGACTTCCTTAAGATCATACAGTGTGTGGGATGCTTTATTTTAGGAACATGCTGTTATTCAGACCCATTTTTTTTTGAGGTATTGTGGATGGAACCCAGGGGCATTTGACCTCTGAGCTATACCCCCAGCCCTATTTTTTATTCTTTATTTTGAAACAGGGTCTCACCAAGTTGCAGAGGGCCTCACTAAGTAGCTGAGGCTGGCTGCAAACCCAGATCCTCCAGTCTCAACCTCCCAAGTACTGGGATTACAAGCGTGAGCCACCACACCCAGCAATTCAGACCCATTTTTTTTAGGATTCCTTAGAGACCTTGCTGCTTCCTGGATCCACAAATATTAATGACTTAGATGCGCAACAGTGGTAATGTCCATGAAATCAGGATTTTACACAAGCAGCAAAAGAGATTATTTCGTGATAAAAAGTTGAGGAAGTTTTGTCTGAATGAGGAACTTGTTAACAATATGGATAAACACTGAGTGAACTCTCTTGCCTTTTTGTAGGGATAAGGGTGGTATTGAAAAATATTGGTCAGTTGAACATGGTGGCACACGCTTGTAATCCCAGTACTTGGGAGGCTGAGACAGGAGGATCACAGGTTCGTGGCCAGCCTCAGCTATTTAGTGAGGCCCTCCACAACTTAGTGAGACCCTGTTTCAAAATAAGGAATAAAAAATAGGGCTGGGGGTGTAGCTCAGAGGTAGAATATTCCTGGGTTCAATCCCCAGTACCGCAGGAAACAAAAGAAAAATATTGGTCAAATTATGTTGTGTGCATATACCAATATATAACAATGCATCCTACTGCTATAATAATAATAATGTACCAATAAAAAATACTAGTCAAAAACAATTTTGTGTGGAAAGTTAACACATGAAAATTTAAAGGCTAATTTAAAAAAATTGTCTGAAGCAACTTATGTAAATGATATAGGTAGGTTTCCTTCCATCATTGGGTTGTGAAAATATGTAGTGGATTGAAACCAGCATTAAAAAAAAGCAGAAGTTTGATAGAATAGCAATTATCTGTTTGCACATAAGAAAAGTTTGCATTGTTTTGGGAGGTTTTTTCTTTGTGTATGAATATATATAAGGTAATGATATATATGTTTTTTACTATGGTTTTAAAAAGTTTTTAGGCCGGGTATGGTGGCACATGCCTGTAAGCCCAGTACTTGGGAGGCTGAGACAGGAGGATCCCAGGTTTGAAGCCAGCCTCAGCAACTTAGCGAAACCCTATTTCAAAACAAAAAATAAAAAGGGCTGGAGTATAGCTCAGAGGTAGGGTAACCCTGGGTTCAGTCCCTATTAACACACACACACACACACACACACACACACACATTTTTAAAACTGATATATTGGGTGACAATATCACATGGTTTAAAGCAAATCATGTTTTTGGAAGCAGAGACATCTAGATTACTTGCTCGATCATAATTTTTGTAAGAGTCCTCATCAACTCAACTTGCTCATCTGCTGCTCTTTTGAGAGTCTCCCATGCTTCCCAAGCTTTTTCTTCCCGAGGGAGCTCATGTCTCCTAAGGCTTGCAAACCATCACCAAGATGACTTTCTGTTGCTCCAAACATGCTTCTGTCCATGGTGGACTGGACTCCACTGACCTTCTTGGCTTGTTCTCACCTACCATCCATCAATGGCATCCTTCTCATTCTCTCCACACCTGGGGCATCTGAGTGTTGCTGAGGGACCAGAGTTAACCATCTGGATGACACATCTTTGGTATGGAAAATGTTTATTCTCTGGATGATTTCTTCCCAAATGCTTCACACCTAAGACCGGGCTAAGAGGCCAAGCTTTAGGGAGGTTCTTGGGAAGAAGACAGGGATGTCATCTAGGCATGGAGAAATGGAAACAGACTCAGAAGGAATTTGAACTCCTTTTTGGCAAGGATCCTCCATTTTTCCCCCAGGCTTGCTGTCCAAACATAGGTTCAATCTGCCTCTTGCAGGTGTCTGTGTGACATAGTGGGAGTCATTTCATGGCAGGAGCCGAGCGGGCTGGATGAGACCTGGCTAAATATCAGGACAGATAGTCTGAGGATGCTTCTCCAACCCTCTCTTTTGCAACTAGAGTCTTCCCTGGAATTTTAATTCCTGATCCTGGAGTGGAGAACATTTTAAAATGATTTCAAACTCAGAAAAAACACAAATGTAAAAAAAAAATAACTATTATAAAAATTGGCCAGGCGTGGTGGTGCACGCTTGTAATCCCAGTACTTTGGGAGGCAGAGACCGGAGGATCTGGGTTCGTGGCCAGCCTCAGTTACTTAGTGAGGCCTCTGCAACTTCGTGAGACCCGGTTTTAAAATAAAGTATAAAAAATAGGACTGGGGATGTAGCTCAGAGGTAGAAAGCCCCTGGGTTCAATCCCCGGTACCGCAAAATAAATAAACAAATAAATAAATAAATAAATAAAAATTGCAAAAACAAGGCAAAACAATTGCAGGAATGGTGGTGTATGCCTATAATCCTAATACTTGGGAGACTGAGATAGGAGGATCATAGGTTTGTGGGCAGCCTCAGCAACTTAGTGAGGTCTTCTGCAACTTAGTGAGACCCTGTTTCAAAATAAAAAATAAAATAAAATATAAGCTGGGACAGAGGTCACAGCAAGGTAGTGTTCTAGCATGTTCTAGGCAGTTCTCACCACTTCCAACCTTATTAATATGGGTGTCTTGCAGAATACCTGGTGCCCTTCACCACAAAGGTAAACATACCTGGCTCAGAAATCAGAGAAATGGAAGAAGGAAACGTGGAACCATTTCAGACCTAGCCACTACCTCATTCCAACAGGTAAACCACATATTACTAGCAAAATGTGTATGTATGCCGCAAAGAGCTGCTACTTCATTCCTGCCTTCCAGTATCCATGAGTCTCTCTTGTAGTCCACGCTAACAACATACCGGGGAGGGAATTCTGGGAAGTATAGTTCAGCCTGGCCAAGTGCAGACATTACAAAGCTTGGTGGGGCAACCCAAACCTTCAAACCTAAGCTGTCTGGACCATTACCAGCCATGTCTCAATGGGAGTGTTAGAGTTTTCCACTGACATCTATTTACTAGCTCATTCATTCATTCATTTTTACAGTGCTGGGAATCAAACCCAGGACCTCATGCATGCTTGGCAAGTATTCTACCACAGAGCTCACCCCTCCCCTCCACTGAATTTTATCACAAGATATGGAGATATTAAGAGATTACCCAGAAGTTCTCCTTCATTCCAGACATATTTTTAATCCCCATTGTGTAGAAACTGCCCAGTTTCCCCATGGGCTGTACCCCAGCCAGTACACTAATTCATTTCTTACCCAGAGATTCACTGGCATGAAGAGCCCCCTGTGAACAGCTGTCTTAATTTCCAGTTCAATGGGACCACTGCTGTATCCCTTGGTAACAGCATCCCTCCCCTTGGAAATAAGCCATGTAGACCAATAGTCTCAAGGCCCAGGGATGGTATGCAAAGATTCTGCTAATGGCACTGAGGGTAAAAGTGAGGGGAGTCATTTCCATTTCCACACTTTAATTCCCAGATTTAAGAATCCTGGCCATGGGAGAAATAGCATCATTTTTTGGGAGACTGATTTAGAGCGTGTTATGGTTTGGATGTAGTTTGTCCCTCAAAGACTCATTTGCTGGACTTTTGGTCCTTGGTGTTTAGTGTTAAGGTAGTGCTACTGTGAAGAGGTAGGGCCTAGTGAAAGATCATTACTGACCTCTCTTTATACTCTTTCTGTCTTACTGTGTGATCTTTCTCTCATACATGAGCCCCTGCCATGTGATCTACCATGATGTGATGTAGCCTCACCAAAACTGGCATGGTGCTGTTTGATCTTTCAGCCTCCAAAATTGTGAGTAAAATCTATTTTCCTTATAAGTACCGAGCCTCAGGCATTTTGTTATAGCAAGAGAAGACAGACTAATAGAACGCATATCCTTGAGGTCATTAGCTAGCTCTACAAGGTGTTGCTACCTAGCTGGTACCAGAGCTGAGCCTTTACGAAGCCAACCTTTCTTGTATCAAAGCCCACTGACTCAGGATTAAGGCTAACATGGTAAGATACTAGTGGTGATTGAACTGTTCCTAACCTCATGGAAATTAAATCCTAGTGAGGAAAGACCTGCATTAATGTAAAATTGTAACTGGGATATGTTCTACAGAAAAGCTAATATGAGTGTCTCCAAATGGAGGGTTTGACCTGGTTCTAGAGAGGCAGAAATCTTTACTTCAAGAAAGTGATACTTGCGCCGGGCGTGGTGGCGCACGCTTGAAATCCCAGTACTTTGGGAGGCAGAGACTGGAGGATCTGGGTTTGCGGCCAGCCTCATCTCTCTCTCTCTCTCTCTCTCTCTCTCTCTCTACTTAGTGAGGCCCTCCGCAACTTCGTGAGACCTGGTTTCAAAATAAAGTATAAAAAATAGGGCTGGGGGTGTAGCGTGGAGGTAGAACGCCCCTGGGTTCAATCCCCAGTACCGCAAAAAAAAAAGAGAAAGTGATACTTGCTTGAGACCCAAAGGATAAAGAGGCGCTAACTAGATGAAGAGTAAAGGGACAAATACTCCAGATAAGAATAAGAGCCTGTCACAGGAGGAAACCAGGGGACTGGATGGAGCAGGGGCAGTGTGGGGAGCATGGGGTATAATGAGTGGTGAGTTTGGGATGAAGGATGTGAGTCTGCTATGTTAGCTCTTTCAGGCCATATTAGAATAGTTGACCTTATTGGAATAGCTATGAGAAGTCATTGAATGATACCAAGTAGAGGATAACTTGTTTGGGTTAACATTTTAAAAAGATCACTTTAACCTCAATATAGAAAACAAATTGGTGGAAGAAGCAAGAGTGGGGATGTTGGAAAGTCTTGGTGATGAACAGGATTATGGAATTCAAGAGAGACAAAGGCACTAAGGATGATTCCTCAGGTTTCTGGTTGAGCCCAAATGGACAGTGATTCCCTGAGATAGAGAATGTTAAAATAGTTCTGGAATGAGAGGGGAATTAATAATGCTCTTTTTTGCTAATAAAGCTTTAAACTCTTAATTTTAATAAAATTTGACTTACTCATATTTTCCTTGATGATTTGTACTGTTTGTATCTTGCTCAAGAAATAAAATACAAGGCTGGGCATGGTGGTGCATGCGTATAACCCTAGTACTTGGGAGGCTGAGACAGGAGGATTGCAGGTTCAAGGCCAGCCTCAGCAACTTAATGAGACCCTCAGCAACTGAGCAAGACCCTGTTTCAAAACAAAAAAATAGGTGTGGGAGGTAGAATGCTCCTGGGTTCAATCTCTAGTACCAAAAAAGAAAAAGAAAAAGAAAAAGAAAAAGAAAAAGAAAAAGAAAAAGAAAAAGAAAAAAGTAGAAATAAAATCCACTCTCCTTTATTGTCTTCTAAAATTTTCATTTTTTTTTTTTTTGCTTCAGCCTTTAATCTCTCTGGGATTATTTTTAGTATAATGAGAAGTGGCTATTAAATTTATGATTATTTCTCCAGGTTTATTTACTAAACACACATACAATGTGGTACTGGGGATTGAACCCAGGGCATTCTACCTTTGAGCTACACCCCCAGCCCTTTTTATTTTTTATTTGGAAACAGGGTCTCACTAAGTTGCTAAGAGCCTTGCTAAATTGTTGAGGCTGGTTTTGAACCTGCAATCCTCCTGTCTAAGCCTCCCAAGTACTGGGAATACAGGCGTGTGCCCCCATGCCTGGCCATACAGTGCTTCTCATGTGCAGAGCACCTTTCTATGTTTTAGAAATAGTAACATTAATTTGCATAAAGACATTATATAGAAGTTAACATTCTTGTCCCTATTTCACAGATGAGGGAACAGAGTTTTGAGAGGTTAAGTAATTTCTTCAAGGTCACAAAGGAAGTAAGCAACAGAGCCAAGGACTCTGTCCCAGACACATGAGCTTGGAATCCACACTCTTCATCCCTAACGAATGAATGGCCAGCTGTCCCAGCCAAGTGTTCGTCTATTTCCCACAGGTTCACAATGTGCCAACACCACAATTTCTTCCTGTGTAAATTTCTTGTTTCCCAGGAAGTTCCACCACATAATAACTTTAGCATCCAGTGATGGTTCTTGCCTATGTCAAGTTTTACTATGTCTGGTGCAAAATGGGGGGGTCCTTCTACATCCATCAGTTGGCATTCTGAAGTAAGGAAAGCTTTTGCCTTGCTGTTTGTCTGTCATTCTGTCTGTCTGTCTCTCGCCCATGGATTTAAAAAAAAATTTAATTCAATGAATTATAATCCATTACTATCATAATTTATTTCGATTCCCAAATTATTCCAGATTTAGCCAGTGGAACCACTTTAGGCTGGTTGTGTGTCCTTTTAACATGACCTCGTCTGTTTTTAAGCAATTCCTGTACTTTCTGGAACAAAATGTCCTGAGCTTATTTTGTAATTTTCTTTGTTCATCTTGGACTCAGCTATTTCTTCAAACTGGTTCTTTTTTATTGGGACAGAGTACCTAGAAAGCAAGCTCAGGAGCTACTGGGACATCATTGCTTCCCAGCTCTTTCCAGTTCAGCCTCGCAGGGCTCTTTCCTTCCCTCCTTCCCTATTTCTCTCTCCCTTCTCCACATTGAGAAACAGAACTCCCTGAAACATCAGTATAGTTCCTGATATACTCAGTCACACAATACACACAAAATTGCATCTGAATTGCCACACCCATAGCTCCTACCAATAATGAATCCAAGATTTCTTAGTAGTTCTGTCTTTTTATTAGTAATTTATAACCAAAGAATAGGGGTAGAGAAGTTATTTGGACTGTTTTCATTTTCCCTTTGGGTGTAGATATGTTATTCATTGGGCATATGGTGACGATCAGTCTTTTCTGTTCATATTAAATTTTAGGTTGGATATCCATCCTTGCTGATTTCATCTTATATTTTGATCATGCAAAACACTAAGTAGTTTACAATAGTTAAAACCATAATAAAAGGTATATTGGAGAAGTCACATCTTCTGTTATTTTTCCCAATTGATCTTTGTGAGTAGTCAATTTCTTAGTTTCTAGTTATCCTTCCCATATTTTGTATTGTTGTGTTTCAAAATAAAGAAGCAGAAGCGCAGCCCATATCCCCCCACACCTATTGTTATTTCCCCTCCTCTCTTGTAGAAAAGGTAGCATTATTGTATTATACTCTTTTGCATTTTGCTTGTTTTATTTAAAAATAATATCTCAGAAATTATTTCATATCAATTCGTATAGAGGCTTCCTTATTCTTTTAAAAAGGTGCATAGTATTCTATCACATGGATGTATCATAATTCATAAAATTTGCTATATGCATTTGAGTTGTTTCTAATACTTTGTGATTTTGAATAATGCCTTAATAAAAAACATTGTATATATTGATGTTCATATTGCTGGAAGAATAGCTTCAGGACAAATTCCTAGAAGTCAGGTTGCTGGGTCAAAGAGGTAAATGCATGTCAAGTTTTGTTAAATGTTGTCAATTTTTTCTGCATATAGATTGCTCCATTTTGCACACATACACCAGCAATGTATGAGTGCTTATTAACCTACAGCTTTGCCAACTGAGTATACCATCACACTTATTAATCTCTGTCACTCTGATAGCTAAGAAATAGTGCTTCTCCTTTTAATTTGAATTTAATTATGAGTGAAGTTGAAGATCTTTTTAAAGTGTAAGGAGCATTTTGTGTCTTTTTAGGGAGCATTGTCTGATTCATGTATTTTACCCATTTATTTATGGGGTTTTGGTCATTTTTTTCCTTACACATTAGTTATATCAGTTCTTTATTTGTAATGAAGAAAGCATTTTATCTTAGCTTATTGTTTGTCTTTTATTTTTCTTATGTTGTTTTGTGCCATGCAAAAGCTTCTTTTTTAAAAAAATTAATTTTACATATTTGAATTTATGAAGCTTTTATTGTGTCTGAGTTTTTAGATATATTTAGAAAGTCTTCATCAGATTTCAAAGAAATTTATCTATATTTTCTCCTAGAATTTGTATGACTTCATTTTTATAATTGATTTTCTTTTCCACTATTTTTCCCTCTTGTGTAAAGTGTGAGGTAGGGATAAAATTTTATCTTCTAATGGCTTCCCTGTTGTCCTAACAAAATTTCCTAAAAAGTCCATGTTGGTCCCAGTGATTAGAGATGCCGACTTTATCAAATACTAGATTTTCTTATATATTTATCCCTTCTGGTTTCTACCATCAATTTGTCTGTCTATTCATGAACCAGTACAATACTTTCTGGTATATTTGAGTACATAATGGTAGTTTTTCACCTACCCCATCCCTTAATGGCTTTTTAAATTCAGTGTTTTACTGACTATTCATGCTTGTTTATTTTTTCATATGAATTTCAGTGTTAACTTGCTTCACTTTAAGATAATAAATTAACTTAGGGAGGACTGACATCTTTATGATGTTGACTTACTTTATGCAAGAACAAGGGAAGTCTGTTCATTTGTTTAAGTCCACAAAATAAGACTTTAGGAATATTTTTTAACATCACTCATGTAGATTTTGAAAATTCCATATTAAGTTTCTTTCTTTTTTCTATTTTTTAATTTTTTGGTACTGGGGATTGTACCCAGGGGCATTCTACCTCTGAGCTATATCCCCAGCCCTTTAAAATTTTTTAATTTTGAAACAGGGTGTCACTAAATTGCCAAGGGTCTCACTAAGTTGCTGAGTCTGGCCTTGAATTTGTGATCTTCCTGACCCAGTTTCCCAAGTACTGGGATAATAGGCATACACCACCACACTTGGCTATATTAAGTTTATTTCTAAGTTTTTCATCTTTTTTTCTGCTATTGTAAATGAGATTTACTCATTCATTATTTGTGTGCATATGAAAGATATTTAATGTTGGCGAGGATGTGGGGAAATTGGGACTCTTCTACACTGTTGGTGGGATTGCAAACTAGTTCAACCACTATGGAGATCAGTGTGGAGATTCCTCAGAAAACTAGGAATGGACCCACCATATGATCTGGCTATTCCACTACTGGGTATCATACCAAAGGGACTGAAACCAGAAAACTACAGTAATATATGCATACCCATGTTCATAGCAGCACACTTCACAGTGGCCAAATTATGGAACCAACCTAGGTGTCCATCAACAGATGAGTGGATTACAAAATTGTGGGAAATACACACAACAGAATTCTACTCAGCAATAAAGAAGAACAAAATAACAGCATTTGCAAGAAAGTGGAAGGATCTGGAGAATATTATGTTAAGCGAGATCAGTCAATCACAAAAAATGAAGGGACATATGTTTTCATTATTATGTGCAACCTAGGGAGTAGTAGGGTCACACAAGAGACTCCAATTGATAATGGAGAACCCTCAGCGGGGCAAGGGAAGTGGTACAAGGGAAGGGGGAGGGCAAGAAATAAGCGAATTAGTGGAATTACTATCGTAAACAATGTGTACATGTGAAAATATACCAACATCATTCTCAGTACTTCATACGGGTGGGGGGAGGCAGGGGGGCACTAAGAGCTGTGTGCATGTATATTAACATCAAATAGATATTCATTGTGATGTGAGATTCCAATGCACCAATAAAAGCACGTTAAAAAATAAAGGAAATGAACATTAAAAAAAGAAAGATATCTATTTTTATTTTATTTTTATACTTTTATTGGTGCATTGCAATTATACATCATAATGAGATTTAAAAAGTGATACATAAATACATGCACATATCACTTGGTGTATTTTCCTCTGAAGGATACTTATTTTTCTATGTTAATTTTATATCTTGTTATATTTCTGTAATAGCTTCACCATACTATAACAAAATGCCTGAGCCACACTACTTAGTATGAAGAAAAGGATGTCTATTTAGTTCACCATTTTGGAGGTTCAAGTCCAAGGATGGGTGACCCTGTGGTGTTGGGCCTCTGGTAACAGCAGCACATCATAGTGGGAGTGTGTTGGAGTGAATGCTGACATCTCTAGCTAGGAAGTGGAGAGAGAGAAAACATCGACTGGGGTCCAACAAGTCCCTCTGGGGGATGCCCCCTCAATTACCTAGGGAGCCTTTATCCACTAGGTTTTATCTCTTAAAAGTCCATAACATCTCCCAAAACCACCACCCCATTGACCAAGCCTTTATATATGGTTTCCACTCACCCACACCATAGTACTTTCTGATTTTTAAAATAGTTTTTCTGTGCCTTATTATTGAATTTCTGAGCCATTGAGCTTTTAATTATTTAAGTATTAGGTTTTTCTTTCCTAGAATCTGTGTTTTTTCTTCCAAATCTGCTTCATTATTTTTATAATCTCTTTTCTTACTCATATTTTCATTCCCATCTTTTATGTTGAAACATTTTAAGCATAACTTGTATGCTTGCTAATCTTACTATCTGAAGTTTTTGCCTATCTGTTTCCAATGCCCACTTTTGTTTTATACCTGCTGGCTCTTGCTCATGATCTCTTATTTCCTTATGTGGCACATGATGTTTGTTATTTGTATCATGTATTTATATACCTGGGAACTGTACCTGTGAAATTATTTGAGGCCTGAGTTTGATGTGAGTTCCTCTCAGAAAGGACTGAGCCTGCTTCTGGTAGGTGTATAGAGTTGATGTCAGCCTGTGACCAATTAAAAAAAATAATTCTCAACATGGAGCCTATTAAATTCCCATAGTTAATATAAATTCAGGATACAAAACTAGATGAAGGCTGTTTCAGGATTATAAATTCCCTGGGGGAAATCTCTCACCATGCATTCTCCCAATTCAAGATAAAAAAAAAATCTTTAGTGTCTGCCCCGAGAGCAAGCTTACTTCTGAATCTCTCCATCACTGATGACATAGCCTTTAGGTTGCTGGATTGTGGGGGCCTCTTACAAGAATTCTCTTAGGTGGCCTGAGCCTTGAACTTGAGAGGCTGTCAAAACAAAGACTAGCCTCCAGGGCTTGGCAGATGTCCCAGGAAAAAAGTATGGTTGACTGTTTATGCACTTCTCTGTATTTCTGTCTCATTACTTTTTCACTTCTTGGAATTTTTTTCTTACCAGCTCAAAAATTTATGTTAAAGCTTTTATTTAAATATATGTATAGCTTTTGGTTGGTTTTTGGTGGAAAAGTTGGTAGGGGTACCAGGCTGTCCTACTTCCACTTCCTTAGACTTGGGAGTCTAAGGTGATTTTTCAAAACATCACATACATTTTAAAGCTGGGCATGGTGGCACACGCCTGTAATCCCAGTACTTGGGAGGCGGAGACAGGAGGATTGCAGATTCAAGGGCAGCCTTAGCAATGTAGTGAGACTCTCAGCAACCTAGTGAGACCCTGTTTCAAAACAAAACCTAAAAAGGGCTGAGGGCATAGCTTTGAGGTAGAATGTCCCTGGGTTCAATCCTCAGTATCACAAAAATACATTTTAAATTAATAAAAGTTATGAAATAGATATTTATTTATAAAGAAAGATGGTGGCATAATGGTCAGTGAGAATAAAGAGTTACAAAGTTATAAAAAGTATGAGCTCATTGTTGTAAAATATTCAGAGATTCACATATGCAGAGGAAATGGTTTTATCCAAGAGTAACTATTAGCGACTGCTTAAGAGGTTGAATTATGGGTGATCCTTTTTTATTTTATTTCTCCTTTTATAACTTTCCGTAACTAACATGGATTATTGGGTAAAAATATAAAAATGTATTTAACAAACCTTTTCTAACTGAGCTGGGCATGGTGGTGCACACCTGTAATCCACCAGGGAGGTGAGACAGGAGGATCGCAAGTTCAAGGCCAATCTCAGCAACTTAGTGAGACCCTGTTTCAAAATAAAAAATAAAATAGAGCTGGGGGTGTGGCTCAGAGGTAGAAGCCCCTGGGTTCAATCCCCAGTATGTAAAATAAAACAAAATAAAATAAAAATCTTTTGTAACTGAAATGAAGCCTTTCAATACTAAGCAGACATGGCATGTTTTTTCAATAGTAAATTATCTTATGATTTATTAGCTTTGACTTAGAGCCTTTTTCTTTGTACATGTAAAAATGTATTTTTTGAGTCTCTGGGAAAAATCAACTGGCTGAATAAAGGGTTTTGTCTATTGTAGAGCTATTTGATTTCTAGAAATGAAAAGCTTTCTCCTATAATGAAGCTGTGGATGGAGAGGGAGCAGGGGACATGGTTCTTTTCTCTTTGGGGCCTTCCACAAATTTGGTGGTAGTTTGAGGAGTTGAAATGACTTAGATATCTGATTTCGAGTCCGAGAGCAGAAAATAGAGGAGATAATTTCCTAAATGCTTTCCAGAGGACTATTCTATTATTTTGTAGGAGTGTCCCCTAGCTGGAATTATCTCTTGGTTTTTTTCCCACTACCCCATTGTAGGAAACTTAACTAACTCCAGATGAAGAGCCTTACAGATTTCTACTCTTTTAGGGTTGATCTC
Organism: Glis glis; assembly: GCA_004027185.1. NCBI lineage: Eukaryota > Metazoa > Chordata > Mammalia > Rodentia > Gliridae > Glis > Glis glis. Next base: position 24,807 of record PVJS01020958.1, read on the forward strand.
CTTAATGGGCCTTTATAGAATTGATCAGGGATGTATGTACACAGAAAAAATCAGGGTGGAAACCAGTAGATCATCAGCTCTGAGGACACTGTAATGGATCCTTTTGGGGGGGCAAATGTGCAAGAAAATGCCACCCCGGCGAGATCCACCGTGTGTAGAAGCAGCTGCTGTTGTAAAATGTAGTTTGGAAAAGCAAAAAAAAAAAAAAAAAAAACTTGAGACTCCAGGAAAATTCCACTTGCATACATCATAAATTTACACAGAAAAGGACAGACGATGTAAGGTCATTCAAGACAATTCCTTTCTACAGAGAGTCCCATCTCAGTAATGACCAACAGTCATAGTGATTATGAAGTTCAACTGTACAAATATATAAGCTATATTTGTATCATATGTAAAGAGAACTTCCTTTTTAAGCCTGATTAAGGCTTATCACAACTTCACACACTCATCAGCAGAATTATTTTATTTACCTCTCCAAGATGTGGTTGGGTTTAGACTTTCAGAGTAGCTAAAAGCTCTGGCAGCATGGCGAATGAGTGTTAATTGTGCTTCGTAGTTAAATCAGCTGTGCTACATTTCTTCATTTCAAAGATCAGATGGATACATTTGTTTTGATCATCCATTTGAGGCCTTTCAGTTGAAACTGCATTTTTGTTCTGTGAAGTAAGACAAAAATTTTCAAAACCTGGTCAATCCTATCATCAGAGGCTGTGTCATGAATTACTTCATTATCACACGTGTTGATGGATCAGACTTGGCAAGTTCGCTTCCCTGGAGGTTTGGAATGAACTGAAGATTCATCAGCACATCCTCCTTAGTTTAAGGCTAAGTCCCTGGGCAGGATACCTCCAGGAAAGGAATATATCCCACCCTTTGTGGACCTGGATCCTCCTCTGGGTTCCTAAATGGAAGTGATTCTGGAGAAATCCAGCCAATTAATTCTCTTGCAAGTTGCCCCCCACCCCCACACTGGCAAGGGAGTCCTTCATGGGAATCTGCTGCATGGTCATGAGACATCCTTTTCTTAATTTCTTTATGCTGTCACCCCCCTCCTTCCAATGGATGATACTACATGCTCTTCCTATACCTGCAGGTTCGCAGGTTTATGATGAGGATCATGTGGGATCATTTATTTCACAAAGCTTTGAAAGCAAAACAGCTCTCTTATAAAAATTATTCTCATTTTACTCCCAGAAACACGATTTCCATAAGGGAAGAATATGAGCAAGTCCAATCCGAATGCTCGAGTGATCCTGCCTGATCCTTAAATCTGACGCTATCATGGCTCTGTTCAGAACCCCCCTTCTTGCACAGAGCCAAAGCCAAAGTGTTCGTCTTCAAGATCTGGACCTCGCTGCAGTATTTACAGCTTCTGGACCAGCTACTGCTCTGAACTCATTCCGTAAGTGTGACCCCTGTGCTCACTCCTCTTCTGCCTCCCAGGCTCCGTGCCCTTCCCCCTCCCAAGGGCTCTGCGTTGGGGGTTTCCTTTGCTCTTCCTCCTGTTAGTTCTGCAGTGGGCTCCCTGCCTCCATTCAGCATCTGTCCACCCCAGGTAAAAGCGCAGACTGTGTCCATTTCCACCTCCTGGTCTTACTCTTTCCAGCACTCACCAGCAGTATTGTGCTATGCATTTATTTGTTCTGTGTTTTCTGTCAGTCTCCCCCATGAATAATCCTCCAAGACAGCAGGAACTTCTTTACTGTGTGTCCTTGATACCTAGCATCTCCAGGCAGGGCAAAGGTGGTGAATAAGTATTTACTGATTGAATAAATATGTAAATGAGGGGGTGGCTCCTGCATCTTCTGCCACCTGCCCTCTTATTTAACCGGCATGTGCTACACATATGGATTTAGATAGATGCCTTAAAGCTGATGACAGCCCCATGGGAAGAACCGAAGAGCCACGACTGATTAATTTCATTCAGTGCAAGGCGGCAAACATTTATCAAGCCCCTATTATGAGTAAGACTCTATTGGAATTGATATGAGCACATCTGCTTCTCTGAACAAGGCTTATAATTGATGGTGTCTACACAGGGAAAACCAAAGCAGAAAGACTCCCTCAGTCGCCTGGGACTCCCTCTTCTGATTCTTGTTGAAATAAATTTAAGTTGGCAAGCCTTTGACAATACCCCACCATGAGTAAGGCTCTTAGGCTGCTGATAATCTTTATCGACACACTTCACAACAACATCATTCTTTCAGTTTTATTTTTTGTTCTTTATTTTATTCTTTTGAGGTACTGGGGATTGAACCCAGGGGCATTCTACCCCCAAGCTACACTCTCAGCCCTATTTTTTATTATTTATTTTGAAACAGGGTCTCACTAAGTTGCAGAGGCCTCACTAAGTAGCTGAGGCTGGCTGCAAACCTGCGATCCTCCTGTCTCAGCCTCCCAAGTGTGCACCACTATGCCTGGATCTCTTTCAAATAATGACAAATCTAATATTTTGGGAAAGATCAGTACGGTGATACAGCATAAGATTATACAGTTTTGCAGAGCTGCATTAACCCGAGTGCTTCTAGATGTACATGTACTAAAGTTATTAGAATTCTATTTAGACTCATGTATCCACATGGTCTACTGATGCATACTTTTGATTGAGATGAGAAAAAGTATATTACAAATTAACCAGAAAACATATCTTCCTCATTATTGTCTGACTATTTAGGACCCATTTATGTACAAATATTTTTATAGTTTATTTCTGGTATGTCCATCTATATCATTCATAAGAATAGATTTTATTTATTTTTTGTGGTACTGGGGATTGAACCTAGGGGCATTCTACCTCCGAGATACACCCCCAGCCCTTTTTTATTTATTTATTTTTTTATTTGAAACAGGGTCTCACTAGGTTGCTGAGAGTCTCACTATGTTGCTGAGGCTATCCTCAAACCTGTGATCCTCCTATCTCAGCCTCCGAAGTACTGGGATTACAGGCGTGCGTCACCATGCCTGGCAATAAGAATAAATTTTTAAATGCACAAATATATTTGGATCTCATCATAAAAAAGGAATAGAGTGAAAATAGTGCATGGCTGGTACAAAGGAGTATGTGGCACAGTTAACAGTGGCTAACAGTGAGAGCTTACTGTTTGTCTCACACTGTTCTAGGGCTTTATTCGATTAGTTAAATTGGATGGATTGATTCCTTTAACAGTCACAACATACCCATGAAACAGGCTCTCTTATTTTTCCCATTTTACACACTGGGAAGCAGGAACAAAGAGGTTATGCAGCTTGCCTAAGAGTAGTGGTGATTCCAGTATTCTGCATAGGAATCTGTGCTTCTAACAACTACATTATTTTGGCCCTAAGAGGCACACATTTTACCTGGGTACATGAAGTGCCAATCAGATTGGACGGCAATAGAAGAGTTCTCCCAGACTATTTTTTTCAAAAATAGACAATAATTACCATAAAAGCTCAAAGGAGGGAAAGGCAAATTTTGTCTAGGATAGAGTTGAGCAGGGACTTGAAGAAAGGATGGGTTCTGTTTAGGTGGATGGGAATGAGAAACTATTTGGATGGGATACATCAGACAAAGGGCAGAATTAGGAAAACCTAAATGCTATTTGCAGGCAAGGATGAATACTAAGGACTAGCTTAAAGGAAGAGCTTACTAAGTGATAGGCGAAGAGTTTCCCATATGTTATCAAGTTAAAATCTCCTAAACACAGTGAGAGGTAACTGTTACTACTACTGTGTGATGTGGACACAGTCATACATCTAGCTGTGTCTGACCTCAGAGCTCACACCTTTAATCTACACTATGCAGTGTGTCTAAGAAGTTGATCAGACATAAGAAAGTCAGGTGGGGGAGGGCTTGGAGGACCTCAATTACTCGGATAACATCTGTACACTTTATTCTGTATGAATGAGGCATTGCTGGAGGCTAGAAAGGGAAATTAAAGTGGGTCCAAGATAGAGATCCTTAGTAAATGGAGACCTCTGAAAACATGGCAAGTTATGTTGAACTTGCTTCTTTGGTTAAAGATAAGCAGAACATTCAATGTATGCTTATAAGAGATTAGACATATTATTAATCAAAATGTCACCTGCCTGAGAGACTTACACATTGTGCTTACAAGTGATTAATGGATAGACTGACCAAAGAGGAACATTTTGACCTCCAAACAAGGTGGTTGCTGTGGGACTTCGTTGCCATGGGACCTGGTCAACAGGAGACTTGATCTCCAAGAAAGTTTGTAAACATTTTCTTTCTTTCTTTTTTTTTTCCTTTTTCTTCTTTTTTTGTGGTACTGGGGATTGAACCCAGAGGCATTCTACCTTTGAGCGATTCCCGCAGCTCTTTATATTTTTTATTTTTTGTTTTGAAGCAGGGTCTAGCTAAGTTGCTGAGGGTCTTGTTAAGTTTCTGAGACTGGCCTTGAACCTGTGATCCTCCTGTCTCAGCTTCCCAAGTACTGGGTTTACAGGCATGCACCACCATGCCTGGCTGTAAACATTTTCTAAATCAGCAAAATCTAACAATGGCTCACCTGCTTAGGATTCCACATCCCTACCTACCTGGAAAATAGCGTGTATAACTCAATTACTCCCAACTTTTTGGTGATTTCTCCTTGCCAAGCTGAAGTTAGTATGTTGACCTTGGCATACAAGGTTTCTGTATTAGTTAGCTTTCCATTGCTGTGACCAAAATACTAGGGGAGGAAGAGTTTATTTTATCTTAAAGTTTCAGAGGTCCACGTCCAGGGTCAGCTGAATTCATTGCTCTGGGCCCAAGGGGAGGCAGGACATCATGGTGGAAGGGTATGGTGGAAGATAGATGCTCAGCTCATGGCATCTGGGAAGCAGAGAGAGAGAGAGAGAGAGAGAGAGAGAGAGAGAGAGAGAGAGAGACAGGAAGAGAGAGAGAGAGAGAGAGACAGAGGGAGGGAGAAGAGGTAGAGGAAGGAAGAGGAGGAGGAAGAGATGAAGAAGAAGAAGAAAAGGAAGAGGAGGAGGAAGAGATGAAGAAGAAGAAGAAGAAGAAGAAGAAGAAGAAGAAAAAGAAAAAGAAGAAAGAAGAAGAAGAAGAAGAAGAAGGAAGAAGAAGAAGAAGAAGAAGAAGAAGAAGAAGAAGAAGAAGAAGAAGAAGAAGAAGGAGGAAAAGAAAAGACAAGAAAAGAAGAAGAAGAAGCCAGGAACAAGATATAGTCCCTAGGGGCATAACTCCAGTGACTTACTTCTCCAGCCATATCCCACTTACCTACAGTGACCATCCAGTAGTCCATTCAAATCAATCCATCAAATGGGATAATCTACTGATGAGGTTACAACCCTCAATATCCAGTCATTTCCTAAAAGCTCTACCTCTAAACTTGCTGCATTGGGGGCCACACTTTCAACGATGAGCTTTGGGGGCCATTCCAGATCCAAACCTTAACAGTTTTCCAAGTCCTGATTCCTGCTCACCTCTTTTAATCAATTTCACATAACTCATCTTACTTGTTTTTTTTTTCTGCTCGCACTAGACTTTGCTCATTAAAGATAATTTGGGTCTATTCGAGTTATCTCCTGCCCAAGAACTCTATATAAGTTCTTCTCGCTTTCCAAAATGCTTCTGAACCATATCTCCTCACAGCTTGGCTACTCTCATTTTTTTTTTAGCATAAAGGTCACCTCTTCAGCTAGGTGTTTCTAGATCATTCTTCCTAAATAAGTCCCACACCTGCACTGTCACCCAGAGTCTGCTACCCTCAGAGCACTCCACATTTTGTTGGTGTGTGTTTGGGTAGATGGACTCTACACTCTATATGCAGGGACAAAATCTAGAAGGTAGAACAAAAAGACAGATAGGAATCAGGAAAGAAAAAGTAAAATAAAAAAATTACAGCATCATTCATAGAGGCTTACTATTTGAAAAAGGAAGTCCAAATACAGAGAATAGAGAAATGGGAGGATTTCATTAATGAAATACTTAAAGAGATTTTTCCCAGCACCAAAGGGTATAAATTTCCTGACTGAAAGAGTCTATGGTGCACCTAGGACAATGGATGAAACTAAACCCACATCAAAGCACATCATTGAGAAATTTCAAAACATGGAAGACACAAAGAAGATGATACGATGTTCCAGAGTGGACAGGCTGGTGAGGACACAGTTCACTCAGAGATGCCCAAAAGTCAGAATGGTTTCTCAATCGTAGCAGCAATGCTGGACACAAGAAATAAAGGGGTGGAGTCTTCACTTTTTTTTTTTCTTGCGGTACTGGGGATTGAACCCAGGGGCATTCTACCTCCGAGCTACATCCCCAGCCCTATTTTTTATTCTTTATTTTGAAACAGGGTCTCACTAAGTTGCAGAAGGCCTCACTAAGTAGCTGAGACTAGCTGCAAACCCAGATCCTCCAGTCTCAGCCTCCCGAGTACTGGAATTACAAGCGTGTGCCACCACGCCCGGCTGTCTTCACATTTTTAAAGGAAAGTTATTTCTAAGCCAGAATTCTGTGCCCAGTTAAGCTCTTCATATAATATGGGGGCAGAATACATAGAAGGCCTGGAAAACTGATCCCCCTTCACTGTGCACCTATCTTAGGGTACCGCTAGGGGATATTATTCAAAATGAGGGGGTAAAACAAGAACTTGCAAGACTTGAAAACAGGTTGAGACTAGAGTCACATCATGTCGCAGCACTCGTCCTGGTGTGCTAGAGTTCTGGGAGAGAATTTCCTGGTCTTGATTCACTGGCCGGGGCACTCAGGGCCCCCATTAGTGCCCGATCACAAACATGCCCCGCCCTGGGTCCTAGAAAGCCTGGCTTGGCAGGCCTCTTTCCTCATGCCCGTCAGGGAGTTGGTATGTGCCATAGGATGTTGTAAATCCTTTTCTCTTTCTCTGAAAGAAGAGAAAAGAAAAAAAGAAGGAAAGAAAAGAAAAGAAAAATTGAAAACAGAATATCCAGCACATGACTTTAGAGAGACGTATGGAATAATTAAGTATGCTTTAGGTTAGTGGTCAGTGGCTGTGGACTGAATATTTATGTCTCCCAAATTCACATGCTCAAGCTTAAATCCCCTATGTGATGATATTTAGAAGGGGGATCTTTGGGAGGAGATTAGGTTATGAGGGTAGAGCCTTCAGGAGTGGGGTTAGTGCCTTCATAAGAGGACACTCTAGAGCAGTGATCTCTCTCCTCTCCTTCTATCCCTTCCTCCCCTCCTCCTCCTTCTCCCCCTCCTCCTCTTCTCCTCCCCCACCTCCTCCTCTTCTCC
>PVJS01020959.1:0-13247 GCA_004027185.1 Glis glis
AAAAAAAAAAAAAAAGAAAAAAAAGAAAATGAAGCCAAGCAGAGACAAAGAGAAATGCGAAAAAAAGAACAAAACAAAGTCCTAATGATATCCTTTTGTTACTTGAATTCATTCCTGTCCTTCCAGGTTAAAAAAGCCAAGCCATGGAATTTTTGCTTAAGCTTGTTTCAACTGGCTTTCTGACACTTGCAAAGAGTCTCCATTAAACTAAGCCAGCGACAACAGGTTTTGACATGAGTGCCAACCATCAATATTGGCAGTGACTGCCTGCAGCACTGTGATGGGAGGAATTCTGATGTCTTCTCTGAACAAAGAATGCAATGATCTAGCAGTGGTATCTGCCATGAGTAAGGCTACACACATGCCACATACTTATCAGCCCTTGGCTGAACAATGTCTTAGGAAATGACACTGACATATAATCAAAGAAGTAGTAAAGGAGCCAAAGTAGAAGGGAAAAGTTTTATCAGGGAAGGGATAAAATGCCACTAAAAAATGCCAATACTTAACATTTTAATGTTCCAATTATTCTCTGATTTACTATTGGAAAAATACTGATCCACTTCAAGCTGATTCTTGGGATTCTTTCTTTTTGCTTAAATATACTCTGGGTCACTGGGCATGGTGGCACATGCCTATAATTCCAGTACTTGGGAGGCTGAGAGGAGGATCGCAGGTTCAAGGTCAGCCTAAACAATTTAGCAAGACTCTCAGCAACCTAGTAAGACACTGTTCCAAAACAAGAAATAAAAAGAGCTGGGGTATAGCTCAGAGAGAGATAGAATGCCCCTAGGTTCAATACACACACACACACACACACACACACACTCATATTCTCTCTCTCTCTCTCTCTCTCTCTCTCTCTCTCTCTCTTCTCTCTAGGTCATTTTGACTCAAAGGGGAAAAAGGTCTGATTTATCAGTATAGTTCCCCATTTCAGCTCAAGTCCCATGGTAAGGCATTTTTCTAACTGAAATTTTTTATTGAGATAACTGTAGATTCACATACAGTTGTAAAAACACAAATAACAAAGGGAGATCTGTTGTGTTCTTGCACACCTTGTCCAATTTCCCACAATGATAACACTTTGTAAAGCTGTAATACAATGTCACAACCAGAATACTAACATAGATATAATCTACCAACCTTATTCATATTCCCATCTAAGCCATCTTTTAACTATCCAATTAATATTTGCCTTCATTCTATCAACTCTTCTAACTACACTGGATACAAATTCTACTTGTCGCCAATTGTTTTTTTGCCTCTCTTAACTGGCCATCACTTATAATTTAATCTCTTCACAAGGAATTTTGGGGTCTCGTGCTATTCTGTACTTGCATCTATCTCACTATCCTCATTCCATTTATGTATAATTAGCTCTGTTATAATTATTCCAAAGAATGGGCCTTGGGATCAAGAATACTGGAATAGAAGCCCAGTTCTGCCACATACTAGCTTAGGCAAATCAAATCATTCAACCTCTCAATATTTTCCTCATCTATATAATTGGAATAATCGTACCTACTTCCAAGAGTTGCTGAAGATCAAAGTGTGACTGCAAAGTGGTTGGCACAGTACACAGCACAGAGTAAGTGCGCACTAAATATTAACCATAATTATTTAGTATTTGCATAATGAAGACTTTTCTAAAAACAAATTCATTTACTCCAACCTCCTTAACACTTTAATCTTACTACTATAAGTGCATTTGCTGATCATTCAACAAAAACATACCATTTACAAATAGAGAAAAAGCCAGATGGATCAAACATAGAACTTTTTTCACAAGTGCACAACTATTAAAAATTAAGGTAAGCCAGGCGTGGTGGTACACACTTGTAATCCCAGTATTTGGGAGAATGAGACAGGAGGATCACAGGTTCATGGTCAGCCTCAGCAACTTAGTGAGACCCTGTCTCAAACTAAAAAATAAAATAGGGCTGCGGGTGGAGCTCAGAGGTAGAACACCCCTGGGTTCAATCCCCAGCACACACACACACACACAAAATTAAGGTAGATAGCAACAAAGCAGAAAAGTCCAAAAAAGTATAAAGCTCTCTCATACTTTGGATGAAGGAAGTAATACATAACCTGGCACTTTAAGAGTACATCCATTCAAGGCCCGACGTGGTGGTATACACCTGTAGTCCTAGTATTTGGGGAGCTGAGACAGGAGGATGGCAAGTTTGAATCCAGCCTCATCAATTTAGCGAGGCTCTCAGCAACCTAGTGAGACCCTGTTTCCAAATAAAAACTAAAAAAGGTTTGGGGGGTAGCGTGGAGGTAAAATGCCCCTGGGTTCAATCTCCAGTCACACACACACACACACACACACACACACACACACAGAGTATATTCATTAACACATAAATGGGAAGATAAAGAGTAGAAAAGGAGTGGTATATAGCATATTCTAGAGTAAGAACATAAGGACAACTGAGGTACAAAAGGAAAAAATGGGGTATGTATAGGAAATAGAAAGCAGTTCAGGCTGGCCACAGTGAAGGTACTAGGATAGGAAAACTGGAAAGTAAAAGTAGAGACTGTTTAGCCCCAGATCCTTAAAGACTGTGAATACAACTCCAGAGTTTAACTTTCATTCTGTCTATAATGAAAATTCAAAGATTTATGAGTAGTGCAATTGTAAGTTCATAATCATACAGTCAAAAGATGAATGTGCTGTAACAAGTAAAAGGGACTGGAGAAAATAATCTCTACTGTGCCAGTATGGAAAAACCTGCAAATTAATCAGGCAGGTAGAAAAAATATGGAAAGATGATCTGAAGGAAAAAATACTAACACAACTGGATCAATGCGACTTGAAGACTAATGAAATTTGGGAAGAAATAACTGAAGATGATTCAGGTTTCAAGCCTTAGTTCTGTGAACTGCACTGAAGAAAAATGGTCCACAAATCACTTATCTACTTTACAGAATTCCATATGGATTTTAACTCCTTACAGGGACAGTTATTTTTACCTGTAGAGTGGAACAAATACCTTGCAAGAACATGATATACTAACTAATAAATTTAAGAAGTCTGAAAGACTGCAAGCGTGCTAAGCAGAGGAGGGGACCAGGCTACTAATTATATTCACTATATGATAACATGCTTATTAAAAGTACAAGTTGGGATTCCTGTAATCATTTATTCGCAAAAATAGAAACCAGGATTCCTGTATCCATTTGTTCACTGGTACATTCCCAATGCTGAGAATAATGTCCAGTACAATGCTAGCAGTCACTAAAAATATTTGTTGAATACATATGTGAATGAGGAAACAACAAAGTTATTAAATTTTAAGAAAGGTTCTATGTTTGTTTCAATGCTCTGAGGGTTCAATATTCTCCCCCAATCTTTCTTTTATTAAAATGGCCTTCTGAAGCTAACTCTTCTTTCACAATTGTAAACAAATCCAAGTGCATTAATTTAACATAGGTTATGACAATGACTTTTAAGTAATAATAAATTATTAACCACTGAATGCCAAAACAAAAATCTTAATATCACCAGATCCAAAGAAAATAATAGCTGACATTTTACACAAATTTTTAGATATGTCCCATTTTTAGGTTTAGCTCCATTTTATAGTTTGAAAATATTATTCAGTTCAGATATGTGATATAAAGCTAAAATTATACCTTACACACATGAATTAAAAGGCAAATATTTGTATTGATGAGAAATGTGAAAATATTTCCTTGTGGTTTATTATCTTACCAGGTCTCTCCTTCCCAGTGCCTTTTGACTCAGCAAATTTTTGAATCAAACTTTCCACTGTCGTATTAGCCATATTATTTAAAAATTCTTCATGGACCTATTAAAACAGAATAATGCTTTTCTTTTTCCACAGACATTCTTACTCTATTTCTACAAAGCAATTAAAATTCATTGTATACACACACAAAAATATTTTTATCCAAGAGCATTTAAGAACTTTAATTTACCTAACATGCTATTACCTAACTCACAGTGCTTAACAGATCTGTGGGGACCAATCAACGCTTACCTTTAGCCCCTAAGATAGGGACTCCTGCCAGGCGTGGTGGCCCACGCTTGTAATCCCAGTACTTGGGAGGCTGAGACAGGAAGATCGCAGGTTCGCAGCCAGCCTCAGCTACTTAGTGAGGCCCTCTGCAACTTAGTGAGACCCTGTTTCAAAATATAGAATAAAATTGGGCTGGGGTAGCTCAGAGGTAGAATGCCCCTGGGTTCAATCCCCACATGGCAAAAAAAAAAAAAAAAAAAGATATGGACTCCCAATCTAGAAGTCAAGGCAGTTTCCCGTTCCCATCTTTCAAGTGTGTTAGAGACAAAATTTATGATAATTAAGACTTTTAAAGACAAAATAGTTTGGATTTTTAATAGTAAAGAAAAACAAGCCAGGCATGGTGACATATGCCTATAATCTTAGTACTTAGGAGGCTGAGATAGGATGACCACTGGTTCGAGGACAGCCTCAGCAAGTAGTGAGACTCTCATCAACCTAGGCAAGACCCTGTTTCAAAATAAAAATAAAATAGGGCGGGGGGTGTAGCTAAAAGCTAGAATACCCCTGGGTTTAATCTTCAGTACCACAAAAAAAAAAAGAATAACAAACTTCATCTTTCTGAACTGTTATTTCAATGTACACCCAAATTGTCATCACTATATTGTTTTTATGTTTCTGGAACATTTCTAAGATCAAGTACTCTAACTTACTAAAGTTGCTGCTCTAAATTTAAAAATAGTAAAACTTGAAAAAATAATATTTAAGAATTTCTAACTTCAGAATTTTAATTTAAAGAGATAGAGCATACTTAATTTTAACAAATAATTTGAATTATAATGCTTGGTGGCCAAACAATAAAAAGTGCATATAAAAATATTATTTATCTGAAGTAATTCAGTATCATATCTATAAGTTTTAGACAGTATGGTAAAAGATTTATAAAGAGCCATAAAAGAACATAAAATTTTCATGAATCAGTTCAACATGAAAGTAAAAATACTTACCTGGCCTATTTGCAAATGAATTTCCTTTATAGCATTTGACAAGGATCCTATAATTTCCTTTATGTGAATAAGATGAGTTTCTTCAATATCTTGAAACTTCTGGGTAGCAAATATAAAAAGATATATAATGTACATATATACACATATGGTGGGTGTGTGTGCACACATGTGCACACACGCACACAGATATATACAAATATATATTCTGGAATTATGAGAGGTTTTATAAATCATCTCAAATTTTTTTTGTGTGTGGTACTGGGGACTGAACCCAGGGGCATTCTACCTCTGAGCCACACCCCCCAGCCCTATTTTTTATTCTTTGTTTGAAACAGGGTCTCACTAAGTTGCAGGGAGCCTCACTAAGTAGCTGAGCCTAGCCACGAACCTGCGATCCTCCTGTCTCAGCCTCCCAAGTACTGGGATTACAAGCATGCGCCATCACGCCTGGCTTAGAGAAATCATCTCAATTTTGATAACCAAATTAAGCAAGTTACCATTATTATATAACATTTAACAGTGCCTCTACACAAATGGGTCTAGTAGACATACTGAAATATAGCATTGAGGAAAGTTAAATTTTTGTTATGTCATTTCTTATACGAATATGAACCTTTTCAGAGTCTAAAGATACTATAAGTTAAACTCTATAATGATTTTTAAAAATATTAGAAAGACGTCCAGAAGAAAATCATGTTACAAAATCCAAAGGAGAAAAGTTTCCAAAACTGAAAAACAATTTGTCAGAGCAAAAATTATAGTTTACTTCTGAAGACTTTGTAATCTGCCCCAAGATTCTCAAAGTGCTTTTCTAAATACTTGAAATGTTAATACAATCTCCAAAAGAGATAGTCTGTGATAAAAAAATTTGGGAAAATCTGTGTACTCTATCTCAGCTGTTCTCAACCAAAGGTGGAGATGTATGAGGTCACCTAGAGAACATTTCAAACTACAGAACACCTAAATCCCCAACACTGCAAAGTGAAGGTGGAAAGAGGCTCGAGAAAGTCATTTAGAAAAAACAGTGATAGAGTGCTTGCCCAGCATGCTCAAGACCTGGGGTTTAATCTCAAGTGCACGCTCACGCACACATAACCTCAAAACACTGAAATAAGGAAATGTTTCACTTTGCTTACTCCAGCATTTTCTACATTTCCTTGACCTCATAACCTTTTTTGTTTTTCTTCTTCCCTAAACATTAATATCTCACAGAACAATAATGTTCCTCAAAGCAGGGTTTAGGAAATGCTGAGCTACCCATTTTCAAACAAAATACATTTGTCATTTCTACTGCACAAACCTGATTACCCTTTTTTGCCAAATTAAATCAATTCTAAGGAATGGGTCTAAATGCCTTGTTATTCTTCTCTGGCTAGTTTATCAAATTAAATTTCCTCACCTCATATTTAATGTCCAAATTTCTCTAGCACTAAGTTACAAGAACAGAAATCACTAAGCCAAATGGCATCTACATTCGTATAAATGGAATGAACTTCTAAAAAAATGAATAATGACATAATTGCATTATGGGCAGTAATTTAACAATAGTCCAGAAATTTAAATCAATCTTAATCATGAGGCATGGCAGAGTTAAACCAGAATGCTTATCACTGATTAATTTTGACCAAACTAATAAGAATATTAATATTTCAAGATCCTGAATTATTCTCAAGAATTGAGGAACATTCAGTAGGAGGATTCTTTTAAATTCATACTATTAGAAACAGTCCTCAGTTTAAATTTCAGCAATTTAATGAACAATATATTTTTTCATAGACCTGCAGAACCAAATATAGTAAAGTTGGGTCATACAGCCATTAATTTCATATGGATGACCCCTAACTAAAAGGAAACTGTGTCTTCATTCACTTTTTGAAACAACTACACCAAATAAAGTAGATTCTTAATAATTTAGAAGTATCTTAAAGCATTAATCCACAAAGAAACTCAAAGCACAGTTCAGATGCAATCTTGAAATTATAGTGTTTTGGGAGCAGGGGACACTGCTAATATCACAATTCAAAATTAGTGAATACAAGCCGGGCATGGTGGCGCACACTTGTAATCCCAGTACTTAGGAGACTGAGACAGGAGGATCGCAGGTTCGTGGCCAGCCTCAGCTACTTAGCGAGGCCCTCCGCAACTTAGTGAGACCCTGTTTCAAAATAAAGAATAAAAAATAGGACTGGGGGTGTAGCTCGGAGGTAGAACGACCCTGGGTTCAATCCCCAGTATCACACACAAAAAATTAGTGAATACTAATTCAAAATTAGTGACTACTACACTCACAGCAATTCAGCAATGAGAAATAAGTATTCTGAAGTGTTAAGTATAAATGAACTTTCTTGAACTAATCAGGCTTTTCACCCTTGTAATTTCAAATTCATTGTGTTCACAAATACTGTGTTATTTTTTTTTTTGTACTGAGGATTGAACCCAGCGGCATTCTACCTTCAAGCTACACCCCTAGCCCTATTTTATTTTTATTTTGAAACAGGGTCTCACTAGTTTGATGAGAGTCTCACTACTTGCTAAGGCTGTCCTTGAAACTATGATCCTCCTGTCTCAGCCTCCCAAGTACTGGGATTACAGGAGTGCACCACCATGCCCAGCCCTCTAATCCTAAAACTCCTTTAATTTGAAGGTGTTGCCTAGCAAATCCCAAAGTTTCCACAAGGAATCCATTTCACTACTTGAAAGTAAACTTCCATTATCTGTTTCAAATTCTTTCAAGAGTCCTATTAACTAAGAGTGGTAAAAGCACAAGTATAAAGATGTTACAATTTCAATCATTCTTTTTCTCAACTCAAATGAAAAAATAAGTTACATCACAAATACTCTAAATTCTAACCTCTCACCCCAGGGACTCAATATCTTTTCCCTCTAGTAAATACAGTCCTGATACCTAAATTTGATTCTAACTCTACTTTCAGGTTTCTTCCCACTGTGAATTAGGTCAACCTGTCTGTTCTGGAGCCAAAGAAGTAGAGAAGTAAAAAGATTCTTTTGACAGTTGTGTATGTATATATCATAAAGAAAGAGACATAAAAGAAAAAATACAAGAGAGCGCAAACACACACACATTAGTAAGGCATAGATAGCATAGTCTTTAAAAATAGCACGGTCACACATCTGTTCAGATCAATTAATGTCCTCATCTTGCAAATAGCAGGATAAACAATTAAAATGCCATTCTGAAGAAAATGTAATGGGGAAGCAGAAAAGGATAAGGAGATGGAAAGATGAGTCTGAAAATTATTTTTAAAAAGTAACATCAAAAGCCGAGCGTGGTGGTGCACTCTTGTAATCCCGGTACTTGGGAGGCTGAGATCAAAGGATCAGGGTTCCCAGCCAGCCTCAGCTACTTAGTGAGGCCCTCCGCAACTCAGTGAGACCCTGTTTCAAAATAAAGAATAAAAATAGGACTGGAGATGTAGCCTGGAGGTAGAATGCCCCTAGATTCAATCCCCGGTACCGCCAAAAAAGAAAACAAGCAACATCAATAAAACAAACAAAAACCCCAACTCTAGTAAGTTCTAATTTCTGTTTCTTCTAATTTAAATTGATTGAACAGCAAACACTTTCATTGGCAGAAATTCAAAATTAACAATCAATAATGATTGCCTTATGAGTAAGTGCTCCCAATGATTTAAAAGACAAAACAGCACTTGTTAGAGTCTATAATGACCTCACTTGCTACAGGAATTTAAATTTTTTATCTTACTAGACTTGGAGCCTCACTTAACACAACTAACTATACTCTAACTATTCTAACTATACTCTTTTTCTTGAAACATTATCTTTTCATAGCGGCCATGACATTTCCCAGTTTTATTCCTTCTGAGGCCTCTCCTACTTGGGTTTCAGCATCTCTTCCTCTAAGAAACTTTCGATAAGTCTTTCAGAGCTTGGGCCTGTGGTCCTTTCTTCCCCACATTCTAACCAAAGGTGTGGTCATCCTTGCTTTGTGTATTAACAACACTAGAGAGGCTCATAAACCTTATTCAAAATCTTTGGGACCACGTGTATTTTGGAATTCAAATGTTTGGGAATTTAAATATAAATGCATGACATAAAAAAAACATATATTTGCCGGGCGTGGCGGCACACACTTGTAATCCCAGTACTTGGGAGGCTGAGACCGGAGGATCCAGGTACACAGCCAGCCTCAGCTACTTAGTGAGGCCCTCCGCAACTTAGTGAGACCGTGTTTCAAAATAAAGAATACAAAATAGGGCTGGGGGTGTAGTTCGGAGGTAGAATGTCCCTGGGTTCCATCCCCATTACCTAATAAAAAAAAACATACATTTTATAATGCTACCAGCAGGATCTGCAGTAACATGTGTTTATCAAACACATTACTATTTCTTTTTTTTTTTTTTGAGGTACTGGGGATTGAACCCAGGGCATTCTATCTCCGAGCTACACCCCCAGCTCTATTTTGTATTCTTTATTTTGAAACAGGGTCTCACTAAGTTGCGGAGGACCTCACTAAGTAGCTGAGGCTGGCCGCAAACCAGGATCCTCCGGTCTCCGCCTCCCAAGTACTGGGATTACAAGCGTGCGCCACCACGCCCAGCTCTCACATTACTATTTCTAATGGTAAATATATGTATATTCAGTCCAAGTAAGATAAATGAAATCTATAAGCAGCCTCACACTGGTTTAGATCAAGTTTTGCTTCCAAATGAGTAACAGGAAAAAACTTTTGGTTTTCAGAGCTCTTTGGATTCAGAATTGTAGATAAAAGACTGTGGATATTATATCTAACTCATATTACTTGGCTCTTCCAAAACTTCCCCCTTGATGTCTCCACTTAGGTATCTCAACATTAACATCAAAAATGAACATCTGATCCCCTGTCCACCCATCAAACTAACAGTTCTTTATCTAGTCTTTCTCATTCCTCTTTATCCACAAAGACTTACAAGACAAAATCTGAAAGTGATCTTATCTTCCTCAGAATTCTTCTACCTATCCCAACCCTGCCATTTCTAATGTATTCTCTTCCCTTCCTCCAACGACCACACTGGCCCCCATCCTTCTCAGCTATTACACTGCCTTCTGAACTGGACTCCCTAATTTTCCTTTGGTGGCATTATAATCCATTCTACATGAAATTGCCAGAATTATCTTTTAAAATATAAATCAGATCATGTGACATTCTCTCCTAAAACCTTTAGGTGCCTTCCAGCCATTCTTAGAAGAAAACCTAAATCCTTACTAAAACCTAGTCCTTGACTTATCTCTTCAAACTCATTTCTCTCCATCATCATGTCTCAGTTTTAGTATGTATTTTTTACTTTCTAAAATGTATTATTTCTCTTACATCTCTGGGCCTTCATATCCATAACCCCGAAGCCAGGAACACTCTCTCCTTCTCTCTTTCTTCAAGATTCAGTTTTAAATGTCACTTCTCCAAAAAGGTCTTTCCTGACTCCTGAACTCAAATTAGGTCATTCCTGTTATTCTCTCTCATGGAAGCCTAATCTTTTCCCTTGTAACAATTATCCATAATGTTATATTTAAGCATGTATTTAATGTTTCTCTCTGTCTTCTATACTATAAACTCCACCTAGAGCAAAGAATTATTACACAAAGCATCTAGCACAGTGCCTAGGACATGGTAGGTAAAGATGGATGCCAACATGCACACATACAAGCATGAAGCCTTTTGGTTTCTGAGATGCGAGCCATTCACATCTAGTGAGAAAGAAAAAACTAGAGTCCAAAATATCAGATTTATAAAGTCCTTCCATACTTACTGACAGCCTACCGTGAGCTGGGAACTATTATCAATGCTGAGGATATAACAGTAAACAAAATAAGTAAATGCCTGCTCTCATAAAACTTAAATTTTGGTGGGGAAGACAGATAATAACAAACAGATAGCTGGGCTCAGTGGCACATGCCTGCAATCCCAGCAACTCAGGAGGCCGAGACAGGAAGATTGCCAAGTTCGAGGACAGACTCAGCAACTTATTGAGACCCTGTCTCAAATATAAAGTAAACATGGTTGGGATGTAGCTCAGTGACAGAGCACCCCTGGGTTCAATCCCCAGTACCACCCCACACACAAACACACACAAATAGATGGAGAAGCCAGTGTGCTTCACTATGTTTCTCACCCATCAACATGACTAAAAGCATTCTAAAAATTGGTTCCAACCACTAGTATCAACACCAGAGCTGCAGTTCACCATGATAAACATGTTGCATGAAAAAGAAATAAACCCCTGACACTGTAAGCCACTGAGATGTGTGGGGTCCTCTATACCTCAGCATAGCTAATCTGTCCTGACTGACAGAAGAAATAAAATTCACAGTATCTTAGATGAAGATAGGTGCCAATGAGGAAAATAAAACAAGAAAGGCAAGAAGGATGGGAAGGGAAATGTTAGTTAGGATTCGTAAAATGCACCCATCTTAAACTAGGCCTTTAACTGTGGTTCTAAGAACACCAAAATCAGCCAGGCATGGTAGCACACCCCTGTAATCTCAGTACTTGGGAGGCTGAGACAGAAAGATTGCAGGTTCAAGACCAGCCTCAATAACTTAGTGAGACTCTCAGCAACCCAGCAACACCCTGTTTCAAAATAAAAAGGGCTGGGTGTGTAGCTTGGAGGTAGAATGCCCCTGGGTTCAATCCCTAATACCAAAAATTTTAAAAAATGGATATAATTTACCCAATCTTACGAAAGACAGACATTTTATTGTCTATTTTCCCCCAATGAAATATGTTTTATAAGAACAGATTTTTTTCATTGTTTATGGCTATACCTTCAGTAATGAGTCACTTCCACTTATCTTAAGCAGAATTAAATCTTAAAATCCACACACAAGACTAACAATCAGCATTGTCTTCATTATCTAGCAATGCCCTCATTTTCCCCAATTATCTTTATTTATATATGTAGGTATGTATATACTTAATTATTTTGTGATACTGGGGATTGAACTCAGGGGCATTCTACCTCTGAGCTACACCTCCAGCACTTTATCATTATTATTATTTTTTGTTTGTTTGTTTAGAAATAGTCTCGCTATATTTCTGAGCCTGTCCTCTAAGGTGCGATCCTCTTGTCTCAGCCTACCAAGTACTGGGATTACAGGTATGAGCCACCACTCCTGGTTCCCAGTTACCCTTTGTGGGGAGGGGGGTACTGGGAATTGAACCCAGGGGTGTTCTATCTCTGAGCTACATCCCCTGCCTTATTTATTTTATTTTTATTTTTTTACAGTACTGTGGATGGAACCCAGGGGCATTCTACCTCTGCACTACACCCCCGGCCTTATTTTTTATTCTTTATTTAGAAACAGGGTCTCACTAAGTTGCAGAGGGCCTCACTAAGTAGATGAGGCTGGCCACAAATCTGCGATCCTTCTGTCTCAGCCTCCCAAGTACTGGGATTACAAATGTGCACCACCATGCCCAGTCTATTTTATTTTTTAGTTTGAAACAGGGTCTCAAAAATTTGTGGAAGACCTCACTAAATTGCTGAGGCTGGCCACTGACCTGAGATCCTCCTGTTTCAGCCTCCCAAGTACTGGGATTATAGGCATGTGCTACCATGCCCAGCTCCCCAGTTATCTGTAATCGGCCTCATGAACAATTCCTTATGACATTATCAATATTTCACACCTTGGTCCTCAACCTCTCAAACACAATGTAAATTTTTAAAACAACATTATTAGAACACTGAGACTGTGTATTTTAAAATTTCTAATACTAAAACATTTTAAGAAAGAGAAATTCTATTGATTGGTATATACAAATATAAGTATCCTGTTTTCAACTTCAAAATACCAACCTGAGCTGTTTCTGTCATTTTCTGTTCAAAATCAGCTTTTGCTAATGCATATTTTTCCACATAGAGTTTATAGGTATCTGTAGCTTTCTTAGATTTAACAGCTGCCTGTAACAAAACAAAAACATCTTTAACAGCATATTGACCTTTTTAACTTTCCTAATATAAGTTAATATGAAATAACAAATGAAAATGCATTTTAAGAATTCAGTATGACACATAACTTTAATGCTTGTGGTCAAGCCTGCCTTAATCATTTTGTTTTTGCTGTAGTCAGACAACTCATAAATTAAACACTGACTCTCCTTTCTGTCTGATGAAATGTACTTTGAAAAATTAAAATACTCTCATTTTATAACCCAGAATAAAATTATATAACTACATTAAAATGGTACAAGTGTTACTAAGAATATGTTAACACACTGTGAAAAACTTCCTGA
>PVJS01020959.1:13347-32136 GCA_004027185.1 Glis glis
ATCCCAGTACTTTGGGAGGCGGAGACCGGAGGATCCGGGTTCACGGCCAGCCTCAGCTCTCTTGCGCGCTCGCTCTCTCTCTCTCTTTCTCTCTCTCCTTAGTGAGGCCCTCCGCAACTTCGTGAGACCCGGTTTCAAAATAAAGTATAAAAAATAGGGCCGGGGGCATAGCGCGGAGGTAGAATGCCCCTGCATTCAATCCCCGGTACCACAAAAAAAAAAAAAAAACTTCCTGACAATGTACAAAAATGTGATAATCCTTTCTACACTAGTGAGTCCTCCCTCCTCCCCAACAACATACACATGGCCCATTTAATGTCTTACTGAAGTCTTTAAACCTAGCTCAAAAGTTAAGATTGAAGCCGGGCGTGGTGGCGCACGCTTGTAATCCCAGTACTTGGGAGGCGGAGACCAGAGGATCCGGGTTCGTGGCCAGCCTCAGCTACTTAGTAAGGCCCCTCCACAACTTCGTGAGACCCGGTTTCAAAATAAAGGATAAAAAATAGGGCTGGGGGCGTAGCTCGGAGGTAGAATGCCCCTGGGTTCAATCCCCATACCACAAAAAAATAAGGAAGGAAAGGAGGGAGAGTGGGAGGCAAACTTTACTATTCTCAAAGGACTGATCAATTTGGACATAGGAAGATGGGGATGGGGAACTGGATTAAATAAGAGTTTAAAGAAGTTCAAAAACAGACATACTATAAGGTTTCAAGGCATAGAAATCTGCATTTTTTGATGAAGTACAGCAGAGTAGGCATGGGAGCTTAATAAGAATGAAAAAAGTTTCAAACCATGGTGTGAAGGACACTGCAAGTAGTATAATTAGATAATTAAAAATACTGGTAAGGGGGAAAATATTGCTAAGAACCAAGTAAAGTTGGAAACCAGGAAATTTGTGTAGAGCCAATCTGTACCAATAATGTAATTACCTACATACAGCTGTGACCAGAAGTCTAGAAATGAGAACTGGAAACAGAAAATTTGGTTTACCCTGATGTTTGAAATTGGCAAGAGATATATATGGTCCTAGTCTCAAGTAGCAATGTTATACTCTCTCTAAAATATAACTGTATATAGTATATTAAGTATGTATGTTGTATGCTTTCCTGCCTTCCTATATTATAAAGAATACAAGATTCCTATAAAGAATTCCTAAAGAATACAGGATGCCATTGTACCATGTAATATAAGTAAAACTGGTTTTAGAGCCAGAAGAAACCGAATTCAAATTCTGGCTCTACCATTCACTATCCATTTGACCTGTCTTTAATAAGCTTTACATAGTTCTCTCATTCCTAAAACAAAAACATTATTACCTATTTTTTAAAGCCGTAGTAGTGCTGAAATGTAACTGGATAAAATGCTTAGCCAGGGCTTGGCATATAGTTACATTTACAAAATAAATGGTACCAGCTATTTTTATAATTTCTAACAAGGAACATCAAAAACATACATTATGAAACTTTGCTGTTATATAAAGATATATCTGGCCGGGCGTGGTGGCGCACGCGTGTAATCCCAGCACTTTGGGAGGCGGAGACCGGAGGATCCGGGTTCACGGCCAGCCTCAGCTCTCTCTCTCTCTCTCTCTCTCTCTCTCTCTCTCTCTCTACTTAGTGAGGCCCTCCGCAACTTCGTGAGACCCAGTTTCAAAATAAAGTATAAAAAAAACAGTGCCGGGGGTGTAGCGCAGAGGTAGAACACCCCTGGGTTCAATCCCCGGTACCGCAAAAAAATAAAAAAAAGATATATCTGAGTTATTGATTTGTACTGAGTTGTCCGTCCTGGAGAAAGTGACTAGAACCTGTAACAATTTTCTACTGTTCTCCTATAGGTTCCCCCCCTACACACATACACACACTGTCTCTGTCTCTCTCTCTCTCTCTCTCTCTCTCTCTCTGTCTGGCCATTTGACATTATTTTATACCAATGTTAACTGTATTTCCCCTAACATCCTGACCCTGTTCAAACACAGCAATTAGATGAAATGGCTATTTAGAGTTTACCTAGCACCTTCCCAGAAAACCAAGATTACAATGTTTGCTGGAATTTATTTAAGAAAAAATGATTAGCCAGGCACAGTAGTGCATGCCTGTAATCCCAGTGCCTGGGAGGCTGAGACAGGAGGATCGCAGATTCGAGAACAGCCTCAGCAACTTAGTGAGGCTCTCAGCAACTTAATGAGAACCTGTTCCAAAATAAAAAGAGCTGGGGGTGTAGCTGAAAGGTAGAGCACCCCTGGGTTTAATCTCCAGTACCCCCAAAAAAAGAAAGAAAAAAGGTTATGTGGGTTTCCTCTTGAATTTTTCTTTTGCAAAGAGACTTTAATTTCTTCTTCCAACTACCTAATTTTCAGTTTGTACAAAGGCAATCAACAACCTACAGTCCATGAAATGATTTTAAATTTTTAATTGACATGGCCTAGCAAAATGATGTAGTCTCACTGATAGTCCCTTCTGTGCTTATTCCTCAACCTAACACACACTGGTTTTCTCTGCTGCCTATTAAATTGTTGCTTAATTATGTGCCACCTATTGATAAAGACATGACAGGTGATCACTCCTAGAGATATATGCAACTTGAAAGGAGATCCATAAAAATGTAAATTAAAAAAATAACTATGTTGAAACGTTATGTGAATGTGGGAGGGGCATTCAACCTCTGAGCTACACCCCCAGCCTTCTTTATTTTGAAACAGAGTCTCACTCATTTGTCAAAGCTGGCCTCTAACCTCAGATCCTCCTGTCTCAGTCTTCCACATACTGGGATTACAAGTGTGCAGCTTTCCTTTTTACAGGTTTTCTTTTTACAGATTCTACACAAAATAAGATACTTGCCCTTTTCAACTTATCATTCAAGCCCCTCTCTAACCTCTTGTTCTGCACAATTTAATAATATATCTTGGTTCTCCAAGACAAAGGAAGCTTCTTGAAGACAGAGGGGATAACATGGATTTAGCCTTTAATGACATTCACAGAATCTGGCATGGCAATAGCTTAAGAACTAAAATATTTATTTACTATTGAATGTAAATTATCACTTTATAATCCAATAGTAAATAAGAAAAATATCTGAATAAATCATTTTAAAAGTCAAGAATCCATTCTAAAGTTTTATAAATAAAACAAACCCAAATTAACTTTTCTTTGTGTATGTGTGGTACTAGGGATTGAACCCGAGAGCATTGTACCTCCACGCTACACCCACAGTCCTATTTTATTTTTATTTTTGAAACAGGGTCTTGCTAAGTTGATGAGTCTCATTACTTGCTGAAGCTGTCCTCGAACCTGTGATCCTCCTGTCTCGGCCTCCCAAGTACTGGGATTACAGGAGTGTGCCACCACACCAGCTAATTTTTATTATATTAATGCACTGGAAAATTTAAAATACTATTTTTCTATAATGGTTATTTTCCAAGTAAACACATATGCTGTGTTATGGACAATACAATGATGGTTTCTCACTGACAAGGAATTTATAATCTAATAGAAATAAAGGATGATTGCCTAGGGGAACATTATTCCTTATAGAAGACCTGTATTTCTTGAATATAAACAAAGTAATTGTTTCACAACATTACTCATCACATCATATAAGAATTTAAGAGATGGGAGGAAGCTCCTAAAGTATCATTTCCTCTTTCTATATTCAAATAGCCTCTAGAATTCTAAATAGTTCTGCTACTCAAAAGGGGTAAAAAAATTAACTTAAAATTTCTGGAGCCGGGCGTGTTGGTGCACGCTTGTAATCCCAGTACTTGGGAGGCTGAGACAGGAGGATCGCAGGTTCGTGGCCAGCCTAACCTAGGGAGACCCTGTTTCAAAATAAAAAAATTGGAGCTGGGCATGTAACTCAGAGGTAGAATGTCCCTGTGTTCAATTTCTAGTGCTACAAAAATAAAATTCTGCACCAGAAAATTTTCATAATTTTCTTCCTACAATATTCCCAGTATAAATCTTGGTCTAGACATTCAACTCAGCATACAAACTTATTCATTACTTCTGACCAGTAATGAATAATTACTTACTCATTACTTCTGAGATAAAGATAAAATCTTTATCTCAACGGTTAAGAGCTGAATCTAACTCAAAATTCTAAATAAGATTTTTGGAGCACACCCTCTCATAACAGGAAACAGTAAAATTTCATTTTTATTTGGAAGCATGAAGGAAGAAAGAAAAGTTTTTTTTAAACTTCTAACATTTTTTACATTAGCTCTCACTGTTGAAAGGTTAACACCAATATGCCAGAACGTTAAGGACATTACACACTAATTTTAAGATGCATCTGGAAAACTAACAAAAAAAGCACTTACTAATAAAGAATAATGCTAAAAAAAATAATTTGTTGACTTACAAGGAGTTTTAAGAATGACAAAATCAAATGTAAAGAAAATTAAGCATATCAAGTGAAAGGATGCAGAGGCAATTTTAGAATGAAACTAGATTGGAAACATATATTTTTGTAAGTGAGAAACATCTCTCATAGGAAATAGCTACATAGTAATAATACTAAATTAAGTCAAAACAACTTTCTAAATAGCACATATTCTTACTAATACTAAAAATTCTTACAGTAGAACTACAGAAACTATATGCCCTGGTAGTAACAAACTTAGCTGCTTTTGTAAAGTCATTATTAGAAGGGAAGTTCAAGCATGTAAGTTGGTTTTTACAGCACTGAGGATTGAACCCTGAGCCCTGCACATGCCAGATAAGTGTTCTATCACCCTGGAGCATTTGTTCTTACATGAGGAAATCAAGCTTAAAAGCAACAGTTACATTTCTTATTATAAATAGGAGATTGGCTCTAATAGATTAGCTACTAGTAATAAAACCCTACATTTTATTCATTTCCTTAGTTTTATAACTTTACTGGTAAACTACTAGAAATGTTTAAATGTCAACAATTTTTTTTTTTTTTGCGGTACCGGGGTTTGAACCCAGGCGTGTTCTACCTCCGCGCTACACCCCCGGCCCTATTTTTTTTTATATACTTTATTTTGAAACTGGATCTCACGAAGTTGCAGAGGGCCTTACTAAGTAAAGAGAGAGAGAGAGAGAGAGAGAGAGGGACAGAGACAGAGAGACAGAGAGAGCTGAAGCTGGCCACGAACCCGGATCCTCCGGTCTCCACCTCCCAAAGTACTGGGATTACAAGCGTGCGCCACCACACCCGGCTTTAAATGTCTACAATTTTTATAGTAAAATCCTATGAAACAAATACATACATATGAAATAAGTATTTGATCATAGTCCACAAATATGAGTGACTACTAAATGGTTTTCTATAAAAATAAGGGTTTGTGAATGAGGATAAAAGTATACCAAGTCATAATAGCCATAGTGTTTATGCTTTCAAAATTCACCACAGAAATAGTTCAAAGATCTGGGTCTTTAAAGCTACATTCATGTTAATAAAAAAAATCTTACAGCCAAAATAAATTATTTACTCAGAAACATATTGGAATGTATGATAATCACAACACCACCCAATACACCTAGTATCATGAGCAATGATACCACCTCTAGGCAGACCAATTAGAAAAAAAATACATGTTCCTCTGTCCACCACCAAAGGCCAGAGATGCACAGGGAGGATTCTAGTCATCAACTTACAACCCTTGGATACAAGATATGCTACAGTCCTGCTCAATACATAAAAAGAAAAATCCTCTAATTTCATCTAAATCATTACCTTATTATACTTGTTCTGGCTTATATCAAAAGACTCAGAATCATTTCCTTAAATATAATCTCTCTTTACCACATATTTTTTAAATAGTAATTACACTGTAGGTAATGTGTTAAGTCCACTGGATTTCACAAAAAATAATAGACAGATATTTAACCCAGCAGTTAACCCTCTGGAAAGTTTCAACTAATTTAGATAGTAGACATCTGCATTAATGATATGAAAACCAAACGAATTCACTGTTTCTTTGACATGTAAGTTACAGTACCACACTGTAAGTAAATTGCTCCTATAGCTTACATTTTAAAAGTAATTATCTTACTTCAAAATGTAGTCTGCTTCATACTATATTTACTCCTATCTTTTTTATTTTTTGGAAAAATTAAATATCACATAAACAAAGAGGGCCCCCAAGTTCTTCCCAGGCCCATTCCCCTCTCTTCCTCCACAGTGGTAATTTCCATCATGTGCTTAGTTTATTGTCCCCAATACATATTTACTTATACCTAAGTACTTTTTTTTTACAGAGAATTAAAGGTTATATAAAAGGGATCAAATTCTACATATTCTGCTGAAACTCTTTTTCTAATTCAACATAATGCTTTTTAGATTTACCCAGGTTAATACATGCCATTTTTAGCTAATTCTTTATTTTACTTTTATAACAAAAACTCTAGAGTACACAAAAGAGGCTAAGAACCCATCACCTAGGCTCAAGATTCCATTTTGATACAATATTTTGAATACCAGATATGTGAGTTAAAGAAATACCTACTAGGTTTTGGGGTTTTTTTGGTACTGAGGATTGAACCCAGGGGCATTCTACCTCCAAGCTATACCCTCAGTCCTATTTTATTTTTTGTTTTGAAATGGTCTTCCTAAGTTGCTGAGGGCCTCACCTAAAATGATGAGGTTGGCCTTGAACCTGTGATCCTCATGTCTTAGCCTCCCAAGTACTGGGATTATAGGCGTGTGCCACCACACCTGGTTCCTACTAGCTTTTAGTATTCTCTTTTTCTCTGGTGCTTAGGTCTGAATTTACCTTTATTTAACCTGCTAAATCTCTACCTTTATTTAACCTGCTAAATCTCTATATTTTCAATCTCAGGACTCTTGAAATTCTTCAATTCTGAAAAATTCTTAGCTATTAAGTCTTCAAATATTACTTGCCTGAAATTCCTCCCTTTTTATTTCTTTCTGAAATTCATATTAAATGAATGCTGGTCACTTTATTGTGCTGTACTATATTCTGGTGAGGTCTCACAGGATGATCATCACTAACACAGAAATAAGAAACTTTTTTGGCACCAAAATGACATCCAAAGTGCAAAATTCCACAGTGAGACTTCGTTATGTGCACAAAATTATTTGAAATGTTGTGTATAACTACCTTTAGGCTACATGTATATGAAACATAAATTAATTTTGTGCTTAGACTTGGCAGCAGTATAAGACCCTTCATCTTTTCCCTACTTGTGTCTTCCAGGAGTGAGCCAGGCTCTTTGTGCTTCATCTCAGTAAGGGAACATTTGGTCCTCTTTATCACACTCGAGTCAAATTTCACTGCCTACCTTAAGAGTTTGCATCCAACAAGCTTACATAATCAATCTTTACATGCCACTTTGGATTTCAGGTCCACAGAAATAATATTCTCATTTTGGACGCTGTTATTTTGTTTTCCCTTTTTATATTTTATTCATAATCACTGTATCTGAAGCAGTGTTTCCAAGTCACAAACTTACTGTCTCATCTGTTCCCCCTCCCAATTTTTATTTATTGTGCAAACATTAAAGAAAATATATTACTCCGAATTCCATCAACTCTTTTGATTTTTCCTTTCTGGTTTCTGTCCATAAATATAGACTCTGATAATCATAATTGTACTTTAGGTTTAGTGATTTCCTTTTTTACTAGATATTTCGAATATCTAGGTTTCAAAATTATCACTCCCTATGGTTTATTCCTAAAAATGAGATATACTACATCAAATAAGTGAATGGTGAAACTATTTTAAAAGGAGAGAAAAACCTACTTTAAAACATGAATGGGGAAAGGGTTGTGGTTTACCACAATGCTACATAAATGTGCTCAGTTAGCAATAAATCACCCACACCCACAACATACATTTAAGGCTTATCTTCAAGTATCTATAGTTTTCTAACTACACCAAAATATTGCTTCAAATTTTTTATCTTGTTAAATCTCATACCAAACAATATTTCATCAAGTATCTTAGTATAAAAATATCCTAGACAGGCACAGTGGCACATGCTTATAATTCAAGTACTTAGAAGGCTGAGACAGGAAGCTCACAGGTTTAAGGCCAATGTGCAGTAACTTAGCAAGACCTTGTTTCAAAACAAAAAATAAATTAAAAGGCCTGGGGGTGTAGCTCAGAGGTAGACTGCCTCTGGGTTCAATCTCCAGTACCACAAAAAAATATGTATGTATCTATGTATTTATGTGTGTATGCGCATACATAAATACATATATATATATACACATATAAATACATATATATATATATATCTCCATCCTACAGGTACTGGGGGTAGAGCACTTGCAGTATGTACAAGATCTCAGTCCTGCAAATAAAAAGTAGAAGTAAATAAAAATATCTTGCAAATTTGTCATTGAAATAAAAATTCACTCTCTTTTGTGTTTACTAATCTATTTACTCATGGACAACATTTTTTACAAGTTTACTTCTATAAATCATACTGTAAGATGTAGTGTCTTCATCTCTAACAACTACTTGTTTATCCATTATAAGCAAATTGAAAGAAAATATGTACTATTTCTCTGTTGTATGTTAGATTATGTAGGAAATGTTTCTGAAAACTCAAATAAAATTTTAAAAGTTCCTAGGGATGTTTTGTGTAGTGTTTTAGCATTTGTATTGCTAGTTAAAAATTCACTTCTAAATAAATAAAAACTCCTATGAAAATAAGTAAACAAATGAGATCATTTTTGAATGCCTGAAGAGTAGATGCAGTCTTGTATGTAGATGTACTTTGAAAAACCAGAGGTAGTATCTTTATTAAAATTACCTTTTCTATTTCTCTTTGTGTAGCTCCTTCCTTTTTCAGACGTTCCTGTTCTACACACTTGGCATTGTAATTTTCCTTGGATTTCTGGAGGGCCTGAGTTATGCTCTGAATGGTTTGGACAGCTTCCAGAGTTCCTGCAACTTCTTCTTTAGTCTGTTTGGTATGAAATGATTCATCAAAATGATTGAGCTGTAAAGTGCTCACTATCTGAATAATCAATCCATTAACAATAAAAAAGATACCTTTTTATGAGATTTTAATTGTTCTTCTCCATACTTCTGAACTTCCTTTATTAATTCCTGTAATTTTCTAACAAGATCCAAGTGACAATTTGCCAATTTCTCGGTAGATGTTTTGAACACATCCCACACTGGTGCAAATGTTCTAAGGGAAAGGAAGAACACAGGAATAATTTATTAAAAGAAAAAGAAAAGTTTAGCTGGGCACAGTGGCACATGCCTGTCATCCTAGTACTTGGGAGGAGGATCATAGGTTCCAGGCCAGCCTCGGCAATTTAGTAAGACCCTGTTTCAAAATTTTAAAAAATGTTTTTTAAGAAGGGGACTAGGGATGTAGTTTGGAGGTAGAATATCCCTGGGTTCAATCCTGAGTACCAAAAAAAGAAAAAGTTTAAGGTTCTAAGATGGAACCAATGGAAACAATGCCATATTCAGCAATTTTATTTAGGAAAAAAGGTGAAATTAAAATAAATAATGAATGAAATGATTGATAGATCATATCTAAGTCTTAATTTTCCAATCCTTAATTATTTAAAGTATTTTGGGGCCAGCTGGGTATGATGGAACTTGCCTATAATCTCAGTACTTGGGAGGCTGAGACAGGAGGATCACAGATTTGAGACCAGCCTCAGCAAGTTGGTGAGACCTTGTTTCAAAATAAAAATAGAGCTAGTGGTGTAGCTCAGAGGTAGAATGCCCCTAAGTTCAATACCCAGTACAACAAAGATGAACGAATGAATAAATAAATATATAAATAAATGAATAAATAAATAAAATATTTGGGGGCCACAGGTACACAAAATGGGTTAATTCATGCCACAGGTCTTCACAGCCCCCTCTTATTTAATTATATCGTATTATTTTCTGAGTTGATTTGGCTATTTAGACTTGTATCAGTAGCCATTCTACCACTGTCTATTGTTAAAAATTAACTCTATTATCAAACTTCCATTTAAAACTATTTATTACTCTAGTCTGGCATAGTGGCACATACCTGTAATCCTAGGACATGGGAGGCTGAGACAGAAAGACAGCAGGTTCAAAGACAGTCTCAGCAATGTAGCAAGACTCTCAGCAACCTAGTGAGATCTTGTTTCAAAACAAAAAATAAAAAGGGCTGGATGTGTAGCTCAGAGGTAGATGCCCCTGGGTTCAAACCCCAGTACACCCCCCCAAAAAAAATAATTCATTACAAGCCAGGTGTGGTGGCAGACGCTTGTAATCCCAGTACTTGGGAGGCTGAGACAGGAGGATCGCAGGTTCACAGCCAGCCTCAGCTACTTAGTGAGGCCCTCCACAACTTAGTGAGACCCTGTTTCAAAATAAAGAATAAAAAATAGGGCTGGGGGTGTAGCTCGAAGGTAGAATGCCCCTGGGTTCAATCCCCAGTGCCAAAAAAAATACTTCATTACTCTAATTTAAGATGCCTCAACAAAAAATAAAGTTTCTTCTGGCTGGGGATATATATCAGTGGTGGAGCACTTGCTAGCATGTGGGAGGCCCTGGGTTTAATCCCTAGTACTGCCCCTCAAAAGTAATAAATGCTAACTTTAAATCTAAATCTAAATCTAACTTTAAATCTAAATCTAAATTTAATCCCTAGTACTGCCCCTCAAAAGTAATAAAATCTCTGAATTTAAACATGTAAAAGTCAAAGTTTTACATGTAAGTTTTTGGTATAAGTATTATATTGGGCAGTTATCTGAAATTTTTGGATGTTATAATTTTATCTATCTGTAAACTTTAACAATACACTATAGAGTCTCCTTTCTACTACAGGATCTGGGATGGTGACATACACCACTTTTATTCAATATTAAGCATGTTCAGCAAAGCCAGGCGTGGTGGCACACGCTTGTAATCCCAGTACTTGGGAAGCTGAGACCAGAGGATCTGGGTTCGTGGCCAGTCTCATCTACTTAGTGAGGCCTCCACAACTTAGTGAGACCCTGTTTCAAAATAAAGAACAGAAAATAGGGCTGGGGGTGTAGCCCAGAGGTAGAATGCCCCTGGGTTCAATCCCCAGTACCGCCAAAATAAATTTAAATTAAATTAAAAAAAAATGTTCAGCAGACTCAGTTATACCCCCAAATTGCTATATTATCATACCTTGGATAGAACTTACGATATCAATGGTTAGATTAAACCAGTTCAGTCAGTGTAGAATGATCTAAGGATAATTTATGCTTTGCACACATATTTGCTTTAAAGTATTCTCTACAATAAATTTCTAATGGAAAACAAAATACCAACAATAATCACTAAGGTAAGAGGACAGGGAATGTAATTACTTATTCTAATATATACCCGATGCCAATTAATACATTTCTTAAACAGTAGAAAAGTTAACTGGCAACAATTATTGTACACAATAATAAGTTTAAAGACGTTAATTAAAATCCTTAGAATAGGAATGTTTTGATTAGATCTCATCTCCCACTTGAAAATCTAATCAGCACTAATTCTGGCAAGTGATCAGATGGAAAATTTAAAGAGAAAAGGATACCTGAAAAGTATCCACTCGCTAAACTTTCACTTCATGTAAACCTGATCTGTGCTCTTCTAGATTTCACAAAGCAGATAAGACAATGTCCCTTTACTTTACCAAAGGTTTCTTTATACTGAAAAGGGATTCAACCTAAGATTCCTTTAAAAATGGGTTTGTTTAAGAAATTTCAAGTAGCATTAAAATTTTAAAAGTTTGGTATACACAAATTTTTTTTTTTTTTTGCAGTACTGGGGATTGAACCCAGGGGCACTGTACCTCCGAGCTACACCCCCAGCCCTATTTTTTATTCTTTATTTTGAAACAAGGTCTCACTAAGTTGCGAAGGGCCTCACTAAGTAGCTGAGGCTGGCTGGGAACCCGGATCCTCTGGTCTCAGCCTCCCAAGTACTGGGATTACATGCGTGCGCCACTATGCCCGGCTTATACACAAGTTTTTCTTTCCTTCTCTCTCTCTCTCTCTTTTCTTTCTTTCTTTCTTTTTTTTTTTTTTTTTGTTTTGTTTTTGGTACTGGGGATCAAACCCAGGGGCTTTCTACCTCTGAGCTACATCCCCGGCTCTTTTTATTTTATTTTTTGTGTGTGGTACTGGGAATTGAACCCAGAGGCATTCTACTTCCAAGCTACACCCCCAGAACTATTTTATTTCTTATTTGGAAACAGGGCTCACTAGGTTGCTGAGAACCTCACTGAATTGTTGAGGCTGTCCTCGACCCTACAATCCTCCTGTCTCAGCCTCCCAAGTACTAGGATTACAAGCGTGTGCCACCACGCCTGGCTCTATTTTTTTATTTTGAAACAGGGTCTTGCTAAGTTGCTTAGGGTCTTGCAAAATTGCTGAGACTAGCTGCAAACCTGAGATCATCCTGTCTCAGCCTCCCAAATACTTCTTGGGATTACAGGCATGTGCCACCAACTCCCCCACAATATACACAACTTTTTCCTAATCAAGTAATGCACATTACTGTATACACATTAAGAAAAACTAAGAAAGAAAACTAAGCCAGGCGTGGTGGCGCACGCTTGTAATCCCAGTACTTGGGAGGCTGAGACCGGAGGATCCGGGTTCACGGCCAGCCTCTGCTACTTAGTGAGGCCCTCCGCAACTTAGTGAGACCCTGTTTCAAAATAAAAAATAAAAAATAGGGCTGGAGGTGTAGCTCAGAGGTAAAATGCCCCTGGGTTCCATCCCCCGTACCGCAAAAAAAAAAAAAAGAAAGAAAACTAAGAGTTCAAAATGTGTTTAAACTGGGCATGGTGGCGCATGCTTAAAATCCCAGCACTTGGGAGTCTGAGACAGGAGGATCACAGGTTTGCAGCCAGCCTCAGCTACTTACTGAGGCCCTCCGCAACTTAGCAAGACCCTGGTTTTTGTTTTTGTTTTTTTTTTGTGTGGTACCGGGGATTGAACCCAGGGGCATTCTACCTCTGAGCTACACCCCAGCCCTATTTTTTATTCTTTATTTTGAAACAGGGTCTCACTAAGTTGTGGAGGGCCTCACTAAGTAGCTGAGGCTGGCCGTGAACCTGCGATCCTCCTGTCTCAGCCTCCCAAGTACTGGGATTATAAGCGTGTGCCACCACGCCCGACTAGTGAGACCCTGTTTAAAAATAAAAAAATAAAAAATAAAAAATAGGGCGGGGGGTGTAGTGCAGAGGTAGAATACCTCTGGGTTCAATCCCCAGTAGTTGGATGTAGATCAGTGATAGAGGGTTCAATCTCCAGTTCTGCAAAAAAAAAAAAGTAGGGGGAAGGAAAAAAAAAAGAAAGAAAAGTGAGAAGAGAAAAAGAAGAATAAAGTTGTATCAAAAGGAGGAGGAGGCTGGGCGTGGTGGCACACACTTGTAATCCCAGTACTTGGGAGGCTGAGACAGGAGGATCGCAGGTTCACAGCCAGCCTCAGCTACTTAGTGAGGCCCTCCGCAACTTAGCCAGACCCTGTTTCAAAATAAAGAATAAAAAATAGGGCTAAGGGGGTAGCTTGGAGGTAGAATGCTCCTGGGTTCAATCCCCAGTACCACAAAAAAAAAAAAAAAGGAGGAGGAGGAAAGAACTGGAGGACAAATGGGGGATGGGGGTAATAGTTTCCAACCACCAGAATCCACTCTTCTAGGTAAAAAGGGTGGCAGCTCCCCAGCCTTCCTAGCCACACTGTACAGGGCTGCAGAAGGTCCTCTAAACTGTATGGGCTATCAGCACAGACATAATGGACAGCACAACTATACTGAGAAAGAACAGAGATTACAATACCCCTTTGCCCAGGACACAAAGTAGGGAGGGAGGGAGGGGGAGAGAGAGAGAGAAAGAGAGAGAGAGAGAGAGAAAGAGAAAGTGTGTGTGTGTGTGTGTGTGTGTGTGTTGTTTTTTTACTGGGGATAGAACCCAGGAGCATTCTACCTTCAAGCTACACCCCCAGCCCTCTTATTTTTTGTTTTGAAACAGGGTCTTGCTAGGTTGCTGAGAGTCTCACTATGTTGCTGAGGCTGTCCTGAAACCTGCGATCCTTGTGTCTCATCCTCTCAAGTACTGGGATTACAGGCATGTGCCACCACACCTGGATAGTAAGACTTTTGTTTAAACTCATTCAACTACACTACAGAATATTTCCATAAAATAGTCATTCTTAACCATTTTCTTAATCACAGAATCATTTGCGAATCTGATAATCTGTATAGATCCTCTTCACTGGAAATATGAACTAACATCTACACAAAATTTTGCATGAAATTTCAAGGGATTCAAATTTATCAGAACCTCAGATAGAAAAAGGAACCTTTACTAACACTGCAAAAATCTTAAGACTAATTATTTCTTTTTTTTTTTTGCGGTACCGGGGATTGAACCCAGGGGTGTTCTACCTCCGCGCTACACCCCCGGCCCTATTTTTTATACTTTATTTTGAAACCGGGTCAAACGAAGTTGCGGAGGGCCTCACTAAGGAGGGAGGGAGGGAGAGAGAGAGAGAGAGAGAGAGAGAGAGAGCTGAGGCTGGCCACGAACCCGGATCCTCCTGTCTCCGCCTCCCAAAGTACTGGGATTATAAGCGTGCGCCACCACGCCCGGCTAGACTAATTATTTCAACATCTTACCTAAAATACAACCTTTCCTCCATTTTTAGATAATTAAACAAGATCAATCATTTCATGTAGAGTTGTTATGGTTCACATTATATAACTATTCTTTCCACAGTGCTTATGGCTATGAGCATATTTTCATTTTAAATATATTCTTATTATTAATTTTCTTTTTCAAAAAACACATTTCTTCAATACAAATTTTTAAAAGGAAGATTTAGGCCAGGCATGGTGGCACATGCTTGTAATCCCAGTACTTGGGAGGCTGAGACAGGAGGATTCAGGTTCGCGGCCAGCCTCAGCTACTTAGCGAGGCCCTCCGCAACTTCATGAGACCCGGTTTCAAAATAAAGAATAAAAAATAGGGCTGGGGGTATAACTCAGAGGTAGAATGCCCCTGGGTTCAATCCCCAGTACCACAAAAATAAATAAATAAATAAATAAATAAATAAATAAAATAAAAGGAAGATTTAATGATAGTCTTTAAAATCATAGGAGATATTTTAATGGGTTTTAATTTATTAATAAGATAAAGTTTAACTTAAGTGAGTTTTTAAAGTTCACTGTTCAACTACAACAGAATTCAAATGAACTTAACTAGAATACATGCATGTAACATAACATTTATCATCTCAAATTTATAATACTGTGACTATAGAAAAATAATTTTTATTATCTTTGTATTAACTGATTCTGCAACTTCAATTATATTTTATGGCAAGTCAAGAATATATTCAAATATGAAAAACATGTTTTAAGCTGGGTGTGGTGGCACACACCTGTAATCCTAATACTTGGAAGGCTGAGACAGGAGGATCACAGGTTTGAGGCCAGTCTCCGCAACTTAGTGAGACCCTAAGCTACTTAGTGAGACCCTGTTTCAAAATAAAAATTTAAACAGGGCTGGGGGTGTAGCTCCAAGGTAGAATGCCCCTGGGTTCAATCCTCAACACTATACACACACACACACACACACACACACACACACACACACCACTTGGAGGGGGGTACTGGGGATTGAACCCATGGGTATTCTACCTCTGAGCTACACCTCCAGCCCTATTTTATTTTGAAACAGGATCTTACTAAGTTGTTGAGGGCCTCCCTAAATTGCTGAGGCTGGCCTCAAACTTGTGATCCTCCTGTCTCAGCCTCCCAAGTACTGGGATTACAGGTGTGCACCACCACACCAGGTTAAAAAGACACATTTTAAATAAATACATAATAAAATCATGCATGTATGTTGACATTTCTGTCAAATGATAATCACATATACAACAATACACACTAGTGGTCCCATAAACTTACATCAGTTAATGATATTATAGCTGTCTTAGTTTAAGTATACTCAATGCTGTTTGCAAACCACAAAATCACCTAACCACACATTTCTCAGAATGTATTACCATTGTTAAGTGATGTATACTGTATATCACTATACTTATAAGACATTATATTCTTAATAAAAGCCTAATATTCTCATGAACTTTGCATAAATGAACATTGAAAAAGAGGAAGATATTGACTCACCCAAGTTGTGAATAATTGCTCGCGGATTTTGCTAATTTTGTCATTGACCTTGAATATGCCTCTTCTATTGTAGCTCTGTTGAATAAAATTTCCATATTATAATATCTCTTATTTACTAACCAAACCATACCAAGGTTACCAAAATATAATTAAAAATGCAAAAACAAAAAGATAACTTCAAGCCGGGCATGGTGGCACACGCTTGTAATCCCAGTACTTGGGAGGCAGAGAGAGGAGGATCCGGGTTCACGGCCAGCCTCAGCTACTTAGTGAGGTCCTCCGCAACTTAGTGACACCCTGTTTCAAAGTAAAGAATAAAAAATAGGGCTAAGGGTATAGCTCGGAGGTAGAATGCCCCTGGGTTCAATCCCCAGTACTGAAAAAAAAGATACTTCAAATTACTGTAAAAAATCAGTAGTATGCCTTCTGTACACATCTACTTTAAAAAACTAATCTGATGTAGAACTAAAATAATTTTTTTTTGCGGTACTGGGGATTGAACCCAGGAGTATTCTACCTCCGAGCTACACCCCTAGCCCTATTTTTTATTCTTTATTTTGAAACAGGGTCTCACTAAGTTGCGGAGGGCCTTACTAAGTAGCTGAGGCTGGCCGCGAACCCAGATCCTCTGGTCTCAGCCTCCCAAGTACTGGGATAACAAGCGTGCGCCACCACGCCCGGCTGAACTAAAATAATTTATATCACAAAAATGTTAATGATTCACCTCCCTTTTATCATTAGTACTAATGGTTATGTGAACAGGAAGTACAAAAATGTTGCTTCTTTTATTCTCTCTCCCTCTGTAAATTGATTCAGTAATAAATGATTTGTATTTAATATTTCCTTGGTGCACTTAACATTTTATTATTCTACAATGTAATACATATTTAATAGAACTAGGGATTGAAGATAGTCATTTGCACAAAACTAACTACGAATAATCAGCAAGTCTGAGGTCCTGAATTTTAGGGTTTATTTTTTGACTAGGTCTAAAATATTAACAAGTATTTCACACTAGAAAACTGTATTTTATATTTAGCATTTAAGATTTTAGGCTTAAGGGAATAATCAAAGCTATTAAATATGGAATACAAAAACTGTAAATCATCCTATAGACATAAATAAATGTTATAGTTTTACCTTCCCCAAAATTACCTTGGCCCTTCTCAATGTGTGCTACCCTTAAAAGTGGGACATTCTACAACCACCACTGTCCTTTCATTTACTTTGACAGGTTCAACTACATTTCTTTTTGTAATATCCAAATCCAGATCTCCACCCTGCTCTTGCACCAAACCATCTGTTCAATACATAAATGCCTAAGCATAACCATACTTACATATCTGAATCACCTCAAAATCAGAATATCAAATTAAGTGCATCTCCAAATTCTGCCCAAAATCACCCCTACAAAACACAGCTCTCCAACAAAAAATATTAACAAGTAACTGTGTCTAACTGATAGCACTGTGACTTTTTTCTGCTCCTTTAAAGTTCTCCATATTTTTACAAGGAGTACTATGATCATCTAAAACAAGTTAATGCAAAAACAAATATTAGCACCTCAATGGTTTATTAAGTTTAACAGCAAGAAAAAGCATTTAAATTCCCAATAACAGTGAAGATGAGTACTATACTAAAACCTCCTATTGCAGAAAATTTGAAAAATATGGGCACTGAGGGGGATGACTGAAAAGCATCAGAGAACTAAGGAGGCAGTTAGAATTAGTAGGCCAAAATCCAAGAAAGGATATCCCAAGAAGTGAGTCACGTATGTGAGGCAGCTTGACCTTTAAGGGAAACTACAAGAGGCAGCCGAAAAGCTGAGAAGTGGAGCAGAGCTTTCCACAGCTTCATGGGCAAGGAAGACAAAACTTGGGAAGCATGAGAAATCCCATCCTCATTAAGTTGAGCTCCAAAATGCAAAAGTTTCAAGTAAGGATGAACCATAAGTAGACAAGCATTCACAGGAACTGCAGACCAGATCTTTTCAAACTCTGATGTTGAACTTTATACAGACATCTTACATACATTTATAAAACCACCAGGCAAGGAAACAACATGAACAAAAACCAGCAGGAACCAATTAGCTGGATTTCAAATGTTAAGATGATAACAGCTTAGATTTTATGAGTATATGTATTATGCCGGGAGAAATAATAAATCAGATCAAGAATTTCAGTAGAGAACTGAAAATCATTTAAAAGGAGTAAAAGATACCAAATTTGAAAGAAGAAATGCAAACTGAAATTCTGAAAAATACGATACCCCAAATTAATATCTCAATGGATGGGATTTAATAGCAGATTTTATACATTATAGTGAGAATTCATTAACTAAAAAGATAGTTGAGTAGAATCTATCCCAGATTATAGCTCAAAAACAAAATAATAGAATAGAGGAGATATAAAGGAAATAGGAAGAAAGTCTAACATACAAATAAAGAAACAAAGAATGTGTCAGAAGACCTATTAGAAGAAATAACCCAGTACTTGGGAGGCTGAGACAGGAGGATGTCAGGTTTGAAGCCAGCTTCAGCAACTTAGAGAGACCCTGTTTCCAAATGAAAAATAAAATAGGGCTGGGAGTATAGCTCGGAGGTAGAATGCCCCTGGGTTCAATCCTCAGCAAAAAAAAAAAGAAAGAAAAGAAAAGAAAAGAAAAGAAAAGAAAAGAAAAGAAAAGAAAAGAAAAG
>PVJS01020960.1:0-32034 GCA_004027185.1 Glis glis
GTAGATTTCAGGAAGAATTTTTGTCAGCCTTGGCTTCCCCTACACTCTGCAAGGGTGCAGCCACTCCTGAAGGGGACACAATTTGTGTCTCAGAGAACTAGAGATCATTGTGGAGTTCCAGGAAGCCCAGAGCCCAGAGAGGGCAGCTTGATGCATTGAGTTTAGAGTTTGGAAAATCAAAATCTACCCACAGATAGGAGCTGGGAGTATGAGAGGAACTGACCCTCAGGGCTCCAAGTAGGGGCAAAACTAGAAAGAACAGGAGAAAATCATAAACCAGGTTGGGATGGTCCTGGCCCCTAGTTGAGAAAGGAAATGGGTGATACTAAACATGTCTTTATTGGCCTTGGAGCTGGACAAGCATAGAGAAGGGGATTCGAAGCTGGAGCTGGGGCAGGGAGTCAAGAAGCATCAGGTGCTGGAAGGTTTGCAGGGAGAGTTGGAATTTTAGAAAATCTATTTATAGAATGGAGAGAGCAAAGGTTTGGCAGCCTGGGAGCCCTGAACATGTGAGTCCACCCTGGTTCACCCTGGCAAAGTCATCTAGCCTGTGTGGACGGAAGTTTCCTAGCACAATGAGAAGTTACTAAGTCTATCTAGGGAATGGGACAGATAAAAAAGGCTGTGACTGGATTCTGTGCCTGGAGGAACAGCCATTACTCCTAAGGTGAAGGAGAAAAACAGGGAGGAATCCCAGGGGCAGCTGCAATTCCTACCCCAGGTCTTGGTCAGGAGGAAAACCCCTGAGAGGAGTTTGAAGCTCTTATCCCTTCCCACTTACTACAAAGTGGAGTTTGGGGAGCTCATTAATCCCTCCCCACCCAATTCCCACCCCCACCAGAAGGCTGCAGGTAAGATTCCCTGTGTTGACTTAAAAGGCAAAGGCTGTTGTTTGGCAAGGGTAACATCTCAGGGACTCCATTGCTCTTGTTCCTTACCCTGGTAATTCCCACCCACTTCTCCCCAAACACTTGGAGGGATGAAAAAGAAGGGCTGTGAGTTACACTTAGCCCAAGGCTGGAAATGAGAAGCTATATTTAAAGTGCCAGATTTAAACCATTCAAGTCTCTCTATCACATTTTTTACTTTATGAGTGTGATATGGATTATAGTGTTTTTCCTTAACCAAAAAAAGAATAAAAGGTCAATACTACATTCCCCTCCCCCTAACATATGTGTATCTTTAGTTGTGCATACCTTACACACACACACACACACACACACACACACACACACAATTTGCTAGACTATGTAAATACCTGCATAAAACAATGGGCTGTATCTTTTTAGGAAAGAACATGGCACTACCAATAAATAGATGCTTTTGTCTTTAAAAAAAGCTCTCAACTAAGAATACAAGTATACTTATATGACAGCCTCTAGACAATACCTAACTTTGATTTAGCCATTACACAGTGTGTACATGTTTCAAAACATCTTGTATACCATAAATATATACACATTTTGTCATTTTATTTTATTATTTTATTTTTCATACTGGGGATTGAACCCAGAGGTTTTCTGCCTCTGAGCTACACACCCAGCCATATTTTATTTTTTAGTTTGAAACAGGGTCTCACTAAGGTGCTGAGGCTAGCCTTGAACCTGTGATCCTCCTGTCTCAGCCTCTCAGGTACTGGGATTACAAGTGTGTGCCTGGCTTACATTTTGTCATCTTAAGTATTTATTTATTATTTTGGTACTGGGGGTTGAACCCAGGGGCATTCTGCCTCCAAGCTACACCCCCAGCCCTATTTTTTATTCTTTATTTTTTGAAACAGGGTCTCACTAAGTTGCAGAGGGCCTCACTAAGTAGCTGAGGCTGGTGGTAAACCTGTGATTCTCCTGTCTCAGCCTCCCAAGTACTGGGATTACAGGCATGCACCACCATGCCCAGCTCAGCATTTTGGCATTTTAAAATGATAATAGGGGGTTAGGGGATACAACTCAGTGGTAGAGCACTTGCCTACCATGCATGAGGCCCCGAGTTCAATCCCCAGCAGCACATAAGGAAAGTGATAAGCAGCAGATCATGGTCCCACACCTGTAATCCCAGCTACTTGGGAGGCTAAGGCAGTAAGATCGCAAGTTGGAGGCCAGCCTTGACAACCTAGCAAGACCCTGTCTCAAAATAAAAATTTTAAAAAGGACTGTGGATGTAGCTCAGTGGTAGAATGTCCCGAGTTCAATCTCTACTACCACCAAAAAAGATAAACATGTATTTTACCAAATTATCTTCTGTTTGCTCTTCCAGATGACTCTTCACCATGCTCTTGCTGTATGCCCCACAAGATAGTTTATGTAACATATCAACCTCGATAGGCTAAACTACACTGCCCAGAAATTTTTGCTCTGAGCTACAAGGGGGATTTCCTCATTGGAATTGAGAAGAAGGGAGGCAGATCCTAGTTAATTGCAAACACACCTTTTCCCAATTATCCAATCAAAAGCCAATCTCGGTGCTCCTGCGAAGGTATTTTGCTGTTGGAATTAAAGTCTTTAATCAGTTTCTGTTGAGAACATCAAAAGGAAGATTACCTTAGATGGGCCTGGCCTAAGCAGATGGAAGTCCTTTAAAAGAAGGCCAACCCCTCCCCGAGAGTAGAACAGCAAGCAGCCGAAAGGGGGAAAGAACTGTAGATATTTCTACATTTGGAGACCTTCGCACTCACTCTGTTGTTGCCAGTGTGCTGACTTGGTTGAGCTGCAATTGCTGTGCCTTTTCCCTGGACCTTCCTTAACTTTCTTCAGCTCATGTTTGATTTTAACTTCCTGTGATCTTCCCTTCTTTGCCTCATGCCCTGTGGACTTTGGGCTTTCTAGCCATCCTGACAATTGATTGGGTAAGAAAATTCCTTGTAATAAGAGAGAGAGGATTTTACATATATATACATATGATCATAAAATCTTCTCTTGGTTCTGCTTCTCTTAAAACTACACTGAGCATGGGAGGGAGGGAAGGGGGAGGGAATAGGGTGGGAACTGGGGGAGGGCTAAATGAGTGCTGCATGCATATATGCCTCTACCACCCTGAACTTAATCAAGATGTATGATTACAATGCACCAATAAGGTAAAACAAATTTAAAAACTAACTGCACACAATGCTTAGGAGGCTAGTTTGTATGAATGAATTCAGTGGGCTCCCTTGTTCTCTGGCAGGAGATAAGAGGAAGGGAAAATATGATTTTATAGAGGACTTATCTTTATTTATTTCCTTACTTATTTTCTTGCCCTGACACCTTTCCTGAAGATTGCCACAGATTGGCTGTGACCCTTGACCACATAGCAATGGTGCTCAGGATGCCCTACATACACAGCTTCCTCTCCTCATCGCTTTTGACCTAGCAGTGATCACAGAGCCTCCCTGCCATTTTATTGGCCCCGAGGTAAGGCATCATATTTTGTTATTTCTCTACACTCTGCCCTCAGGTTTGTCAGTAGCCCCTTATTAAATGTTTCTAAAAATATTCTAACTTTTTGTGTGATATCTATTTCTTGCAAAAAGGCACTTGAAAGCTTATTTTTAGTTAGAATATTAGATGGTAAAAAAATAACAGACAACATTATAGGACAATATTTGTGATAAATTTGGTGTAAGAAAATTTTTCAAAGTAGCATTTAAAACCCAGAAGACAGCCAGGCGTTCTGGCACATGCTTGTAATCGCTGTACTTAGGAAGCTGAGACAGGAGGATCACAGGTTTGAGACCAGCCTCAGCAACATAGGGAGACTCTCAGCAGCCTAGCAAGACCGTGTTTCAAAACCAACCAAAAAATGGGCTGGGTGTGTAGCTCGGCCCTGGGTTCAATCCCCAGTACAAACCAACAAGCAAATAAATAAATAAATAAATAAATAAATAGGGCTGGGGGCATAGCTCAAGGTAGAATGTCCCTAGGTTCACTCCCCAGTACCAAAAAATGCCTGTAACCCTTTAAGAAAAGTAAACAGAATAAGGAGAAGTTATGAAGTTTGCAAAAGAACAAATTAAAGCATGTTATAATTAAATGAATAGGTCTCCCATATTACTCATGACCAAAGAAATAATAAATAAAATGAGAATGAACTATCACTTTATCACCACGGTACACACAGAGTAATCCAAAACTTTTGAATGTGATGGATATGTCTGTCCCTTCATTGTGCTGATCCTTTCAAAGGTGTAAGTATGACAATTTGATCAAACAGCACACCACTACAAATAGAGGATGTATATCTTCTGTCAACTAAACATCTACTAATAAAGTTTAATTGTAAAAAAAAAACCTCAGTGACCGGGGCAAAGCAACCAAGGAGAAAATGATAGGTAACGGTAAATCAAAAACAGATCTTGAGCCGGGCGTGGTGGCGCACGCTTGTAATCCCAGTACTTTGGGAGGTGGAGACCGGAGGATCCGGGTTCGCAGCCAGCCTCAGCGCTCTCTCTGTCTCTGTCTCTCTCTCTTCCTGTCTCTCTCTCTCTCTCCTTAATGAGGCCTTCCGCAACTTTGTGAGACCCGGTTTCAAAGTAAAGTATAAAAAATAGGGCCGGGGGTGTAGCGTGGAGGTAGAACACCCCTGCGTTCAATCCCCGGTACTGCAAAAAAAAACCAAAAAAACAAAACAGATCTTGTTGATGGCTAGCCATGGTGACTTACTATTTTTATTCCGATTTAAGGGGAAAACACTAGGGAATTTGAGACAGGGACCTGTTATAATTTTTTTTTTTTTGCAGTACTGGGAATTGAGCCCAGGGGCATTCTACCTCTAAGCTATACCCCAGACCCCCCTTTTGTGGTACTAGGGATTGAACCCAGGGGCATTCTACCTCTAAGCTATACACCCAGCCCTATTATTTATTTTTTATTTTGAAAAAGGTCTCACTACGTTGAAGACGGCTCCCCAGCCATTTTTGTTTTATTTTCTATTTTGAAACAGGGTCTCACAAGGTTGTTGAGAATCTCA
This sequence comes from Glis glis, assembly GCA_004027185.1. NCBI lineage: Eukaryota > Metazoa > Chordata > Mammalia > Rodentia > Gliridae > Glis > Glis glis. The sequence goes on from PVJS01020960.1 coordinate 4,942, forward strand.
CTAAGTTGCTGAGGCTGGTCTCAAACCTGTGATCCTCCTGTCTCAGCCTCCCAAGTACTGGGATTACAGGTGTGTGCCACCACACCCAGCTACCCGTTATGATTTGAATGATGAATGGCACTAGAATTATAGATATGGGAAATTAGAAGAGACACTGGGCTCCTTAACTGTGGTTGCTCTTAAAAGAGAGTACCATGGTTTCTTTGAAATTCCTGAGCGTTTGTGTGGATGTGTACATCTGCTTCCATAAAAGTAAAATTCCCAAGCCATTCATCAGATTCTAAAAACAAGGCCTTGACCATAACATTTTAAGAAACTCTCATTTATTGGGCCTTCCTTTTAGTTGAGGAATGTGACTGAGAGAAGTACAATGATTGGCTGGAAATCATTGACTAGTGGATGAAATCATAATGCGTTTGTGATGGTGACCACCCTCGGTCACCAGGCCCCTTACCTTTCCCTATACCAGTGCTTTTGATTATCAGAACTGCATCATAAGGGCACATGGCCCACAGTACAAGAAATGAGTGATGGCTAAACCTTAAGCCAGCTAGCCCAGCAGAGTGTGTGCCAATTATATGGTCCACAAGAGAGTAAAAGGCAATACAAAGATGTGAAAGTAGTCCCTTATGACTCCCTCATCAAACTCGCATAGCTTTCTAAATCCCCAACGATAAGTTTATATTACTATTAAAATCACAAAAGAATGATATATCATGAATAATAATAAGTCATTCACTTTTTAGTGTTACTTTGAGCCTACCCTTGTGTAGACAACGGAGAAAAGAAAAGAATATCTGAATGGAATGGGACAATTGTGCTTTTCTTTAAAGATAGGACAAGTGAGTTTGTTCTCCATCCATCACAATAGCTATTTCAGTTAGGTATAAATGAAATGGCTTCCTTGTGCTATTTGAAATAGCACAATACATTTGACAAGGGAAGTCTCACATCAGCCTTTAGAGATTCCAATGTAGGATGATAGAAGGCCCTTTCCTCAGCCAGCCAGCGGACACACAGGATCACCTCGAATTCTTCCCCAGGTCTAAGGCTTCATATCAGGCTATTCTGACAGCCTTGAAAGGTCTCAGGTTACTGAAACAGCCCTGCCTTTCTTTTTTTCTTATTTTTGTTGTTTTGTTTTGGTAGTGGGTATTGAGCCCAGGGGCATTCTACCTCCAAGCTACAACCCCAGCCCTATTTTATTTTTTATTTTGAAACAGGGTCTTGCTAAGTTGCTGAGACTGACCTCAAATCTGCGATCCTCCTGTCTCAGCCCCTCAAGTACTGTGATTACAGGCGTGCGCCACCACACCCAGCTCCTGCCTTTCTTTACTCAATGCTGAGCACTAAGAACACAGCTCTGGTACTGATGGAAGCCTAATGGGCACACGATTTATGCCAAACCTCCATGGTACCATACAAACTGCACTAAGACAGTTCAGAAAGGCATTCTTCTAAGCATCAAAGCTTTCAGCTCTAGGGCAATAGTGGCTTTGAGCCTAAACTGAAGTCAGGAGCTTTAGAATTTCTCAAATAGGTTGATCTTTCCAATCAAACAGGGAAGAGTCTCATGATCATCCTACTTGACAGTGATACCCGTCGAGAATACAGGGACCCAGTGCCTACCCAGATATTAACGGAGGAAGTTCAGCAAAACACCTACCTTTAAAAAGGAGCCTCTTGTACAGAAGGTGAGGAAGAGAACCCAATCAAAACACAACTGGGAATCCCATTACATACCTATCAGGTGTGTGAAATCAGTGCCCAATTTGCGACTGTGCTTGGAGTCTGTGTCCACACCACCGCAGGGTGGCACGAGCTGTAAATCATTTTCTTTGTTTTTCTTACTATATTGTGACCGGAACAAGAAAAAGTAATAATGAAGATCTTTGTCACAAATACAAACCAATTCTCCAAAGTAAGAGTTCAGTATTTTTAAAACAGTCAATTTTAGCTGTTTTAAAGGATGCCACCACAAAACCCTTCCAGCAACTACACGTCCTCAGGGGAAATAACCTCAGGCTGACTTTGGTCTGGACTTGATAGTGAGAAGTCCATTGTGATGCGATCCACTGGGACCACTTGGTGACATCACACTGTGCTGTGCTGGTACTCAGGCTTGTGGTCAAAGACCCTGATAGGCCTTTTCAGTTCAATGGACCCCTTGTTGCTGAAGTTAATAAAATAAATAGCCTGTCATCCTACATCCAGGGATATAGAAATGCGCTCCCACTCCTACCTTATTGATCCCACTGACGGGTGAGATCCTGGCATGAGGTGTCAAGCAACAGTTTGGAACTGTACAGCACTGTCCCTCAAATAGCTGGAAATAAGGGCTGGGGTGTAGCTCAGTGGTAGAGCACTTCTCTAGCATGTGGGGGGCCCTGGGCTCAGTCCCCGGGATCCCTCCCCCAAAGGTTGCTATTAACAGCTTCCATCACTGGGCTGGGCCACTCCAGTGAGAGGCTTGTATTAGTCTGCTTGTAGACCCTGTGGCCAAAATACTTGACAGGAACAGCTGAGAGGAGACAAGGGTTATTGGGGCTCTCGGTTTCAGAGATTCAGCCCTTGGTGGGCCAGCTCTAAGGCAGAAACACCAAGGTGGCAGGGAGTGGTGATGCGAAGCTGCTGCTCAACAGCTGGGGAGCAGAGATGGGGACAGGAAGCAGTCTAGGACAGATGTGGTCCTCAAGGCCACACCCACAGTGACCAACCTCCTCCAGCCATACCCTACCTGCCTACAGATACCACCCAGTAAGTCCATTCCAATACTTAAGCCATCAATGGATTTATTCACTGATGAGATTAGAATCCAGATTCATCAGTTATGTCACCTCTGGACATTTTTGCAATGCCAACACATGACCTTTTTTCTGAGGGACATTCTATATCCAAACTGTAACAAGGCTATTGGAACGACCTGTGTATAGTGTGTTGCAAAAGGATCCACTTTATAGATGTATGCACAATTACCTATGCGTGACTATAGCCTCAATTTGTTCAAAGTGTCAAGTCTTAAACCAGGCTTGTGTGGTGGCACATGCCTGTAATCCCAGTACTTAGGAGGCTGAGACAAGAGGATCACAGATTTGAGGCTAGCCTCAACAACTTAGCAACGCCTTGCTTCAAAATAAATTAGGGTTGTGGGTATAGCATAGAGGTCAATCACCCTTGGGTCTAATCCCCAGTAACACACACATACACACACACACACACACACACACACACACACACACACACGCACACGTCTTAAACCATGACCTAACTGTGTGAACTATCCCAGAAAGACTGGCCTTAATCCAGACCAATCCCTACTGCCAAACAATGACGACAACAACAACAACAGGTCACCTCTTGTATCAAAAGGGGGAGGCATCCATTCCCAATTTTCCGAGGAATCTCCAAACTGGTCTTCATAGCAGCTGTACTAATTTGCAATCCTAGCAACAGTGCAGAAGAGTTCCAATTTCCCCATATCTCGCCAGCATTTATTGTTGTTTGACTTCTTGATGATTGCCATTCTGATGGAAGTTAGACAGAATCTCAGTGTAGTTTTATTTTTATTTATTTATTTATTTATTTATTTATTTATTTATTTATTTATTTTTGCGGTACCGGGGATTGAACGCAGGGGCGTTCTACCTCCGTGCTACTCCACCGGCCCTATTTTTTTATGCTTTATTTTTGAATCCGGGTCTCACGAAGTTTCGGAGGGCCTCACTAGGTAGAGGGAGAGACAGAGAGAGAGAGAGACAGAGAGAGAGATAGAGAGAGATTGATCAATCGATCGATCGCGCGCATGCGCGCTGAGATTGGCCTCAAACCCGGATCCTCCGGTCTCCGCCTCCCAAAGTACTGGGATTACAAGTGTGTGCCACCACGCCCGGCCCTCAGTGTAGTTTTAATTTGCATCTCCCTGATTGCTAATGATATTGAACATTTTTTCATGTATTTATTGCCCTTTTGCATCTCTTCTTTTGTGCAGTGCCTATTTAGTTCGATTGCCAATTTCTTGATTGGGGTATCTGTTTTCTTCGTGTTAAGACTTTTAAGTTCTCTGTATATTCCAGATATTAGTTCACTATGAGAGGAATAGCTGGCAAAGATCTCCCCCCTTTCTGTAGGCTTTCTCTTTAGACTCTAAATGGTTTCCTTTGATGAGCAGAATTTTTTTAGTTTAATGCTATCCTATTTATTAATTCTTGTTTTAATTTCCTGAGCAAGGGACTGAAATCAGAAAATTAGAGTAATATATGCATATCCATGTTTATAGCAGCACTATTCACAATAGCCAAATTATGGAACCAACCTAGGTTGGTTGATGGATGGATTACAAAATAATGGGATATACACACGATGGAGTTTTACTCAGCAGTCAAGAAAAAACAAAATAATGTCATTTGCAGGAAAATGGATGGACCCGGAGAACATTCTGTTAAGTGAGGTTAGCCAGCCACAGAAAGTGAATGGCCATGTTTTCTCTCATACACAGAAGCTAGGGAGGAATTGGGATACCAGAGGAGGAACTTCAGTGGAGCCAGGGAGGTGGTCTAGGGGAATGGGGGGAGAGGGAGGATCAATGAAGGAATCTCTCCCATTGACATTATGTACATATGCGAGAATAGCAATGTCAATCTCAATATCCTGTATGGGGAAGGGGGAGTGGGGAGGGAGCCGGGGGAAAGCCCGCCAAGTGCTGTGTGCATGTAGGTCACTCTCACTATGAACTACATTATGATATGAGACTGTAATGCACCAATAAGTGTATATAAAAATAGGGGCATTGCTATTTATCAATGATGAATGTACAGGGTACAATCAGTAGGAAGCACAGGACAGTGCCTGTCATTGCAACTTTTATCCTGAGATTACTACAGGGCTCCACCGTGGCGTCCCTCAGGTCCCTTCTCTGCAGTTACCTTCTCAGCCAGGCCTTCAGTGTACACCCTGCCCCAGGGTGAAAATCCTCTCCTCTCCTCACAAGGTTCCTTCCCCCTGCATAGTTTGCTATATGCTATGCATGATTATTCATCGTGACATTGATTTCTTTTTTTTTTTTTTTTTTGCGGTACCGGGGATTGAACCCAGGGGCATTCTACCTCCGCGCTACACCCCCGGCCCTATTTTTTATACTTTATTTTGAAACCGGGTCTCACGAAGTTGCGGAGGGCCTCACTAAGGAGAGAGAGCGAGCTGAGGCTGGCCGCGAACCCAGATCCTCCGGTCTCCGCCTCCCAAAGTACTGGGATTACAAGCGTGCGCCATTACGCCCGGCTGTGACATTGATTTCTGATTGCTTGCAGTTGTATCTTATCAACTCTTTTCTTTTGGTACTGGGGATTGAACCCAGGGGCTGGGGGAATCTACCACCCAGCCACATCCCCAGCCCTTTTTATATTATTTTGAGTCAGGGTCTCACTAAGTTGCCCAGCCTGGCCTCGAACCTGTAATGCCCCTGCATCAGCCTCACCACTCACTGGGATTGCAGGACTGTGCCACAGTGGCCAGCATTATAAACTTTATTTTCTATGCCTCCCCTAGTAGACTGTGAACTCCATTTGAGCAAGGACTTTGTCCTTTTCATAGCTGTATCTCTAGCAGGAGGAGCATGTATGCCACATAGTAGGTTTGTTGAAGGAATTAATGAGTCACCTTTGGGCAAAGACTCTAATGTTTATACCATTTCCAGAAGAGATGGTGTTAACACTATAGTGTGCTTCTTTCAAGATTTCCTTCTACATTTTTAGACTCTGATACAAATCTCCATTAAAAATGAATACTATATGAGCCAGGTGTGGTGGTACATGCCTGTAATCCCAGAAGTTGGGAGGCTGAGACAATTCAGATAACAGGTTGGAGGCCAGCCTCAACAACTCAGCGCAGCCCTCAGCTACTTAGGGAGACCGTGTTTCAAAATAAAAATAAAATAGAGCTGGGAGTGTGGCTCAGAGGTAGAATGGCCCCACATTCCATCTGAAGAAGGAGGAGGAGGAGGAGGAGGAGGAGGAGGAGGAGGAGGAGGAGGAAGAAGACGACCATGACCATACACAGGGATCAACCCAGGTTCTTGAGCATGTTAGGCAAGCAAGTGATCGATCACTGAGCTACACACCGAGCCATTGAAAATTCTTTTTGTTTTCGGTTTTGGGCTTGGTGGTACTGGGGATTAAATCCAAGGGCACTCCAGCCCTGAATTATACACCCTGCACACCATTTTCTTTTGAGACAGGGTGTCACTAAGGTACTGATGCTGTCCTCAAACCTGTGATCCTCAAGTCTCAGCCTCTCGAGTACTGGGATTTCGGGCACACATCACCATGCCCTGCTAGGCTCAATTATTTTAGCAAGAAAATTTATACTTGATGCTTTTTGCCCTAAATGTCTCATATCAGATTGCACACAATATCTGTTGCCCGTGGATTTGCTATACAGATTGATCTGTGTATTTTAATATTTTCACCTTGATTCAACCACACTATAAAATTTCCCCTCGGCTGGGCGCAGTGGCACATGCCTGTAATTCCAGTACTTGGGAGTCTGAGACAGGAGTACCTCAGGTTTGAGGCCAGCCTTAGCACCTTAGTGGGATCCTCAACAACTAAGACAGACCCTATTTCAACATAAAAAATAAAATCTGGCTAGGTATGGTGGCTCACACTTGTAATCCCAATACAGGGGTGGCTGAGACAGGCTGAGACACATTCGCAGCCAGCCTCAGCAACTGAGTGAGGCCCTCCGCAAATTAGTGAGACCCTGTTTCAACTTAAAAAATAAAGTAGGGCTGTGGGTATAGCTCAGGGGTAGAATCCCCCTGGGTTCCATCCCCAGTACAAAATAAATAAAATAACATCAGGCTGGGGGTATAGCTCAGAGGTAGAAAGTCCCTGGGTTCATTCCCCAGTTCCACAAAAATAATTTTTCCCATCAATATTTTTACCTAAATTTGGTACAGTTGAGGTGCTAGTTTACTCTTTATGCACAATCCACATACCATATACTTCAACATATTAAAATAAGCAAGTCATTGTTCTTAGTGTATTCACAAAATTGTATGTCCTATATCACATGAAATTTTAGAGCAATTTCATCCCCCAAAAGATAGCCCACACCCAATAGCAGTCATTCCCTCCCCTCCCTTCCTCTAGTCCTTGGCAAACACCAATGGATTTTCTTTCTTTACAGTTTGGTCTACTCCAGACACTGCATGTGAATAGGGTCATATAAACTGTGGCATTTTGCTTCTGACTTTCTTCACATATTATACTATTTCATGTATGATAGCAGATATCAATGCTTTATTCCATCATTTTATGATGCTGTCATATAGTATACCATGGTATGGATTAAATGCTTTTTTAAAGATCCATCGGTTAAGTCGGGTGTGGTGGTGCACACTTGTAATCCCAGTACTTGGGAGGCTGAGACCATTCGCGGCCAGCCTCAGCTACTTAGTGAGGTCCTCCGCAACTTTGGGAGACCCTATTTCAAAATAAAGAATAAAAAATAGGGCTGGGGTTGTAGCCCGGAGGTAGAATGCCCCTGAGTTCAACCCCCGGTACCACAAAAATAAATAAATAAATAAATAAATATCCATCAGTTGATGAGCATTGGGTTGTTTCCTGCTTTTGGCCTTATGAATGATGCGGCTATAAACATTCATGCAACAAGTTTTTGTTTGAATATCTGCTTTCATTTTTCTTGGGTGTGTAGTTAGGAGTGGAATCGCGGGATCATGTGTTCAAGCTCTGTGCAGCTTTTAATGGAAATGCCAGCATCATTTGTATTTCTCACCAGCAAAGTATGAGGATTTCAAAGTCTCTCCCCGACCTCACCACGCTTGTTATTTTCCATTTGAATTTTAGTCTAGCCCTCCTAGTAGATGAGCCAGCCGTGGAGTCCCCCTCATGGTTTTGACTGTTTGTCACTAAAGTCTAGGAATGCCGAGCACCTTTTCTTGCATGGAAAGAGCAAAGGTTTGGCAGCCTGGGAGCCCTGCACATGTGAGTCCACCCTGATTCACCCTGGCAAAGCCATCTAGCCTGCGTGGACCGCAGTTTCCTAGCACAACCAGAAGCTACTGAGTCTTTCCAGGGAATGGGGGTGATAAAAAAAAAAAAGCTGTGACTTGATTCTGTGTTGGGGGAGGTGTGTGTGTGTGTGTGTGTGTGTGTGTGTGTGTGTGGCCATTACTCCTAAGGGGAAGGAGGAGAGAGACAGGGAGGAATCCCAGGGGAATCCCAGGGGCAGCTGCAATTCCTAGCCCAGGTCTTTGTCAGGTAAGGGAGGACCTGTAAGCTCTTTCCCCTCCCACTTCCTACAAGATGGAGTTTAGGCAGCGCCAACCCCTTCCCACCAGAAGGCAGCCAGGCCTGGGGAGATTCCTGTGTTGACCTCAAATCATGGCCCGAACAGGCGTTAGAACCACATATGCCGCCAGGCGTGGTGGCGCACGCTTGTAATCCCAGTACTTTGGGAGGCAGAGAACGGAGGATCCTGGTTCTTGGCCAGCCTCAGCTCTCTCTGTCTCTGTCTCTCTCTCTCTCTCTGTCTCTCTCTCTCTCTCTACCTAGTGAGGCCCTCCGCAACTTAGTGAGACCCGGTTTCAAAATAAAGTATAAAAAAAAATAGGGCCGGGGGCGTAGCGCGGATGTAGAACGCCCCTGGGTTCAATCCCCGGTACCGCAAAAAAAAAAAAAAAAAAAAGAACCACATATGCCTATTTTTTCTCTTTCTCTCGCCCTGGCTGCTTCCCACCCATTTCTGCCTAAACAGCAAAGGAATGGCTGAGATAAAAAAGGCTGGGGCTCCTTGCTGAGCCCCAGGCTGGGAGAGGCAGCCAGCAGGAGCCCACTGGGGCCAGGCTGAGAAAGGGAAGATCAGTCTGGAAGGGGAGTGGGTGGGGCCAGGAGGGAGTGGGCAGGTAGAGGTGTCACTGCCCAGTCCTGCAGCCCTGGAGTTGATGCACAAGCTGTGGCTTTCTTTTATTTTTTATTTATGTGTGTGTGTGTGTGTGTGTGTGTGTGTGTGTGTGTGTGTGAATGGGGATTGAACCCTGGATGCTGTACCACAGAACTGCATCCTCAGCTCATTTTACCTTTTATCTTGAAACAGGATCCTGACTTAAGTTGCCCAGGCTGGCCTCAAACTTGCGATCCTCCTGCCTCAGCCTCCAGGGTTGCTGGGATTATTAACAGGTGTGCGCCACTGAGCCGGCCTTCCATGGATTTCTTTTAAAATAGCTTAAGAGCAGTTACACCGGGGAGCCTGACCTGGGCAGGGGTGGCTTCACTTCATACCTCAAGACTTTTTCAAGAAATGGAACTGGAGAATATTATGCTAAGTGAGATTAGTCACTCACAAAAAAAAAAAAATGAGAGGCCAGATGTTCCCCTCATATGTAGAAGCTAGGGAGAAACTGGGACGCAGGAGGGACTCCAGACAAAGGAGAAGAAACCCTTGTGGAGTAATGGCGGGGACCCAAGGGAGGGAGGTGGGGGAGAGGGAGATTCTATGAGGGAAACACTTCATGCACAGAGCACTACTGTGTGCATGTACGTATGCCTCTATCACTCTGAACTTCATTACAATGTATGATTACAATGCACCAGAAAAAAAAAAAGATCTTCTTTTTCATCTCTCTCCCTCCATCATGCCACACCCCCCTCAGAGAACAAGGTGCTGGGTGGGTAGGAGCCCCAATTCTATACTCCTCTTCTGAGTGGGGTCTTTGCGGGTTATCTTCAGTTTCGTATGTACACTTAAAGGTGTCTCCACTGTGCAACCATTATGTTGGAAGAGCACTTGTTCCCTTTTTCAAAAGAAAGGAAGATATACATAAGGGTACCGGTCAGCCAGAGGAATCCTGAGAGATGCCATCCTACCCGTGGCACCAGCACATCCCTGCCCACCTAGAAGGTGTGCTGCCACCTACCACAGCCCCCAGAAGGCTACCGAAAAGGCTCTGGCCCGCCCCCTACCTCCTCTAAGATTTCAAAGAGCAGAACAGGCAGTGGTGCCCAAGCCAGCACTGGTAGCTGCTCTAGGTGTCCGGAAACTCTCGCTTGGACACGGGGAGGGAGAAGTTAAGGCTACTTATTTTTATTCTTCATTTTTTGGTGCTGGGAATTGAGCGCAGGGGTGTTCTCTCTCCAAGCTACACCCTCCCAGCCCTTTTTATTTTTTATTTTGAAACTGGGTCTCCTTAAGTTGCTGAGGTCTCACTAAGTTACTGAGACTGTCCTCCAACTTGTGATCCTCCTGTCTCATCTTCCCAACTACTAGGATGACAGGTGTGTGCCAGCGCACCCGGTTCCAGTTAGGCCTTTAATAACCTCAGGCATCGGAATCAGAAATTTAGAAAGACATCATTTGAAACGGACCTTATTTAATCGTCTCTTTTCTCTAAATATTTTCACAAATACAGAATGGTACATTGTGGGTTATATTGTTCCTTTGGTCTTCTTTAGCCCTCTTGCCAGCTGGTGGGCAGGTTATTCAAAGGACCGACTAGCAAAGATGAGATATTGCCATCTTGCCTGCCCCCGGGGTGGGGGTGGGGGGCTCTCTGCCATTTCCTGCACCTGGGCCAGGCTAGAGGTCCCACTCCTTCCCTGGGCGGGGGCTGGCACTGAGGCTTTCTTGGGTCCCAACCCGACTGGGAATGAAGTACAGAGTGTGCTGGGGGCAGGAGAATCAGCGAACCAAGGACCTGAGGTGCGATAGTACCGCCTTCAGCCAAGTAAGTCTCCGGAGCTTTTCCATTCCTCTCCTGATGAGAGAGGTCCCCCCCGCACCCCCCCAAGCCCAGGGTGGGGAGCGGCCCACCTATCATGGACCCCTCATGCTGAGGCTGGGTCCTGTGGACTGCCGTGGATTATGCGGGGTGTGTGTGTGCGTGCGTGTGCGTGTGTGTGTGTGTGTGTGTGTGTGTGTGTGTGGTGTTACTGAGGATTGAACCCAGGGGCACTCTACCTCTGAGCCACACCCCCAGCCCTATTTTCATTTTTTATTTTGAAATAGGGTCTCACTAGGTTGCGGAGGCTGGCCTCAAGCCTGGGATCCTCCTGTGTCAGCATCCCGAGTGCTGGGATTACACGTGTGCGCCACAATGCCTGGCTGTCTTGTGTTTCAGGGCACTGTTTTACTTAATTATTCGCTCTGCAGTAATTTTTGCCCTATTCGTGCGCTCGGGGAGGGTAGGGAGCGATGGAGTAGCTCTGGCCTTTCTTTGTCAGTGGCCTGGAAGCCTTTCCCTGTGGCCAGGAGTAGCGGTGTGCCTGCTTATTCCTTCTCCCTACGCGGCGATTCCTTCTCCCTACTCGGCGATTCCTTCGCCCCACTGCGTGATTCCTGAACCCCACTCCACGATTCCTTCGCCCCACTGCACGATTCCTTCCCCCCAGTCAGCGATTCCTTCGCTCCACTCGGCGATTCCTTCACCCGTCAGCAATTCCTTCGCCCCACTCCGCGATTCTTTCGCCCCACTCCGCGATTCCTTTGCCCCACTGCGCGAATCCTTCGCTCCAGTCAGCAATTCCTTCACCCCACTCGGCGATTCCTTCGCCCTACTCAGCGTTTCCTTCGCCCCACTGTCGGTCCCCGCCCCCAGCTCAGTCCTTGGGCACAGTGGTTAAACCGCAAGCAAGGCCATCCTGTGCACAGGGTCTGGACTCCCGGGGAATTACCACCAAAGCAGGAACTTTTTCTTTAGTGGCTGTTTCACCAAAAAGTACATATAATATATAATACACGTCTTTTAATCGGAATACAAGCTCCCAAATTTTCAGAGGCTCATACATATACACATAGCTGGGAGCTTCTGGTGTCCGGAAACTCAGAAACTCGCTTCCCACCTGGGGAGGGAACAGTTAGGGCTTTAATATCCTCAGGCATTGAAATCATAAACTTAGAACAATATCATTTGAAAGAAAGGGCACTTGTTGAAACTTCTCTTTCCTCTAAATGTTTTCGCAAGTACCGAGTGGTAAAATTTCCGACTTACTGTTCCTTTGGTCATCTTTCGCCCTCTTGCCAGCCAGCGCGGTTTATTCGAAGGAAAGACTAGCCCGGCTTGGTGGTGCACGCCTGTAATCCCAGTACTTGGGAGGCTGAGACAGGAGGATCATAGGTTGGAAGCCAGCCTCAGCAACTTAGTGAGGCCCTCCACAACTTTGTAATACCCTGTGTCAAAACAAATAATAAAAAGGTCTGGAGATGTAGCTCAGAGGTAGAACTCGTCCGCCTTAAATCCCCAAGGAGAGACGAGAGAGAAAGAGAGAAGAGAGAACGAGGAGGAGGAGGAGGACGAGGATCGGGAGGAGGGCTAGGAAGACAAGGAGGACAAGGACAAGGACCAGGAGGAAGAGGAAGGAGGGAGGGAGGGAGGGAGGGAGGGAGGGAGGGAGGGGAGAGAAGTGGAGAGATGTTGCCCACTGGCACTTCCCTAGCCCCCCTCTCCCCGCCCCTTCCTGCATCTGGGCCAGTCTAAGGTCCCAGTCCTCCCCTGGGCTGGGCAGGCGGCACTGAGGCTTTCTTGGACCCTTCTGCTCCAGGGTTTCTTTCTGCCCTGGCCCCCAACCCCGACTGGGAAGGAAGCACAGAATGTGCCCGGGCAGTAGAAGCAAGGACCCCAAGACCTGAGGTGCAATGCTGGGCAGCATGGCCTCAGCCAGGTAAGTCTTCTGCACCTTTCTATTCCTTTCCTGATGAGGGAAGACTCTGCCCCGGCCAGGGTGGGGAGCTGACCATGCATCAAGGGACCCTACATCCAAGGTTGGACCATGTGATCACTCCGGGTCTCTCACATATTTTTTTGTTTTTTTGTTTTGTTTTGTTTTTGGAGGTGGGGGAGGTTACCAAGGATTGAACCCAGGGGCATTCTACCCGCGTCCTTTTCCTAATTATTTTATTTTGACACAGGGTCTCACTGTGTTGCTGAGGCTAGACTCAAGCCTGGGATCCTCCTGTGTCAGCCTCCCAAGTACTGGGACTACATGTGTGTACCACAATGTCCAGCTGTTTTGTGTTTCAGGGCGCTGTTTTACTTAACTTTTGCTCTGCAGTAATTTTTACCCAATTTGTGTGCTCGGGAAGGGTAGGGAGGGATTGAGCACCTCTGGCCTTCTTTGTCAGTGGCCTGGAAGCCTTTCCGGGTGGCCAGAGGAGGGGGCGGCCAGGAGTAGCGGTGTGTCCGGCTATTATTCCTTCTCCCCACTTGGAGATGCCTTCGTCCCACTCGGCGATTCCTTCGCCCCACTCGGCGATTCCTTAATCCCACTGCACGATTCTTTCGCCCCTCTCAGCGATTCCTTTGTCTCACTCCGTGATTCTGTAACCCGGCTGCGCGATTCCTTCACCCCCGTCAGCAATTCCTTCGCCCCACTCCGCGATTCCTTCGCCCCACTCGGCGATTCCTTAATCCCACTGCACGATTCTTTCGCCCCTCTCAGCGATTCCTGTCTCACTCCGTGATTCTGTAACCCGGCTGTGCGATTCCTTCACCCCCGTCAGCAATTCCTTCGCCCCACTCCGCGATTCCTTCGCTCCACTCCGCGATCCCTTTGCCCCACTCTGGGATTCCTTCTCCCTACTGGGCGATTCCTTCGCCCCACTCTCGGTTCCTCCTCCCCCCAGAGCTCAGAATTTGGGGCCCAATAGTAAAACCACAAGGCCATCCTGTGCACAGGGTCTGGGCTCCCCGGGAATTACCCCCAAAGCAGGAAATATATATATATAAAACGTAATATGTGTGTATATATATGTGTGTGTGTGTGTGTGTGTGTGTGTGTGTGTGTGTGTGTGTATTTATCCATTTCCACGTCTTTTAATCGGAATACAAGTTCCCAAATTTTCAGAGGCTCATACATACATAGCTGGGAGCTTCTGGTGTCTGGAAACTCAGAAACTCGCTTCCCCTGGGGAGGAAACAGTTATGGCTTTGATAACCTCAGGCATCGAAATCATAAACTTAGAACAATATCATTTTAAAGAAAGGGCACTTGTTGAGACTTCTCTTTCCTCTAAATGGATTCGCAAATACCGAGTGGTAAGTTTTCCGTCTTATTGTTCCTTTGGTCATCTTTCGCCCTTTTGCCAGCCAGCCAGCCAGCGCGTTTATTTGAAGGAGAGACAAGCCGGGCTTGGTGGCGCATGCCTGTAATCCCAGTACTTGGGAAGCTGAGACAGGAGGATTGTAGGTTGGAAGCCAGCCTCAGCAACTTAATGAGGCCCTCTGGAACTTTGTAATACCCTGTTTCAAAAGAAAGAATAAAAAAAAGGGGCTGGGGGTGTAACTCAGAGGTACACCTTAAATCCCAAGTACAGAGAGAGAGGGAGAGAGGAAGAGAGGAAGAGAGGAAGAGAGAGGGAGGGAGGGAGGGACACAGAGAGAGAGAGAGAGAGAGAGAGAGAGAGAAGAGGGAAGAGAGAGGAGTGGAGGGGAGAGGGGAGGAGAGGACAGGAGGAGAGGAGAAGGAGATGAGAGGGGTGGGATTTGCCGCCCACTGGCGCTTCCCTAGCCCCCCTCTCCCCGCCCCTTCCTGCACTTGGGCCAGTCTAAAGGTCCCAGTCCTCCCCTGGGCGGGGCCCAGCACTGAGTCTCTACTGGACCCTTCCGCTCGGGGTTTCTTTCCCCCATCTCGACTGCGACTGCGAAGGAAGCTCAGAGTGTGCTGGGAGCAAATTCAGGAACCCAGGACCTCAGATGAGATGCTGGGCAGCATAGCCTCAGCTAGGTAAGTCTCCTGCACCTTTCCATTCCCTTTCTGATGAGGGAGGACTCCGCTGCGGGCCCGGGTGGGGAGCTGCCCGGGCATCAGGGGCCCCGCATGCTGAGGCTGGTTCGTGTGGACCACCCCGGGTCATGTATTTGGGGGCACCGTTTTACCTAATTTTTTTGCTCTGCAGAAATTTTTGCCCAATTTGTGCACTCTGAGAAATGTAGGGAGGGATAGCTTTCCAAGAGAGCCCCTCTGTCCTTCCCCTTCCAGGGTCTGGAAGCCTTTCAGCGTGGCCAGAGGATGGGGCAGCCGGCAGCAGTGGTCTCCCCACGCAGGGCTCTCCCTTTCCACCTGGAGCTCAGCCCTTCAGGCCCAGGGGCTAAACCGCATGGCCATCCTGCACACAGGTCTGGGCTCTTCGGGAATTACCACCAAAGTAGGAACTTTTCTTTAATGATTGTTTGACCAAAAAAAAAAAAAAAAAAAAAAAAAAAAAAAAAAAAAAAAAAAAAAAAAAAAAAAAAAAAAAAAAAAAAAAAAAAAAAGAAAGAAAGAAAAGAAAAAAGAAAAAAGAAAAAATCAGCATCTTTTAATCGGAATACAAGCTCCCAAAATCTCAGTCGTTCATACATTTTCATCTTTCCAGGTTTGACAAATGGGAAGATCTGAAACAACCGAGATGATGATGGTTTTGCTGCACTGTGGTGCCACTTATTTACACCTCAGTCCATATATATATGGTACTGGGGATTAAACCCAGGGGCGTTCTAGCTCTGAGCTACACCCAATAATTAATAATGAAAGAAATGATGAAGTTTTTAAAGAAATATTCTCAGAGCCGGGTATGGTGGTACACGCCTATAATTCCAGTACTTGGGAGGCTGAGACAGGAGGATTGTAGGTTTGAGAACATCCACAGCAAATTAGCGAGACTCAAAATAAAAAGGGCTGGGGGTTTATATAGCTCAGAAGTTGAATGCCCCTGGGTTCAATCCCCAGAAAGAAAGAAAAAATAATGTCATGCAAGTTCTGAAGCTATATAAAAAGTATTTTCCTCATTTTCATTGCTTTTCTGCCTTTGATTTTTTTAACATGATGAATTTTATGTGGTGACATTTATCTGTGTTTTCTTGATGGGCTTTTAGTCAAAGGGATGAAAAAGGAATGAACCCCTATGAGTGTGTGTGTGTGTGTGTGTGTGTGTGTGTGTGTGTGTGTGTTCGCGTGCGCGCTTACGTGCGCGCCTGCCGGTGTGTTACTGCGAATGAAGCCCGGGGCATTCTACCTCTGAGCTACACCCCCAACACTTTCTTTCTTTTTTTTTTATTTTCAAACTGTCTTGCTAAGTAGCTGAGGCTAGACTTGAACCTGTGATCCTCCTATCTCAGCCTCCCAAGTACTGAGCTTACAGGCATGCATCACCAGATCTGGCTTTATAGTACTATTGTAAAAACAAATCTTGATTTGCATCTCTTTCCCTCCACCACGCCAACCAAACCCACCCCCTTGGAGAACAAGATGCTGGGTGAGGTATTACTGTTTTCAAATGAATTAATTATCCCTTAGAGCAACGAGACTGTTCAGGCTGGGAACCTGGACACTGGATTCTACCAGGGAGGGAGCTGCACATCCTTCTTTTTTTCTCTAAATGTTTCACAGCTGCATTAGCATCTTGCCAAAGATGTGACATTCCCCACCTGATTTTTCCTGGTCAGTTTCCTGGCCCCTTCAAGCTTCAGGAATTATCTTAGATGTTCCACTCCACCCCTGGGGCGGGGCTGGTGAAAAGAAACCCGGGTTGCCTGGTTGGTGGGGGGAAGGATGACGTAGTCATCTTGGATCACCGATCCCGATCATCACCAGGGAATCCCTTCCCCCGGAGGGACTGCGGTGGGGTACAGCTAGACACCCACCCCCTCACCCCGCCCCCGCACTCTGACCTCTCCACCAGGTAAATTTCAAATCTCTTGAGCCTTTTCCTTCCCTTGATGCCAGGGGACTTGTGGCCAGGGGCTGGATCTGGTATCAGAGCCTTTTCCCTATCTTCCGCAGTGGCTACGGGGGAGGGGGGAGAGGGGAGGGGGTGTAACTCTCCTCGTGTGCATGCGTGCATCGGGGGACTTCCTGGGCCAGCCCCGGGTCTTTTTGTGTTTGGGGGTGCTGAGTTTGTACCTCAATGCAATTTTCGTGCTCTGGCTAGTGTAGGGAGGGAGAGCCCCTCTGGCCTGCTTAGGTGGCCTGGAAGCAGGTCCCTGTGGTGAGGGTGGGGCAGGCAGGAGGAGAGATGCAGCCCTGTGGATTGATTCTCCTCCCTTTGCCATCTGCTGGTCTCCACTCTGACAAAGAAAGAAAAAATGCTTGATACTATATACTCTAAAAATTGTTTTCTCATAGTTCTGTTTTAATTTCCATTAAACCTAGTTTAATATAGATATTATTGTAAAAGTTACTTTTTTTTCTTTGTCTTTTTTTTGGTACTGGGGATTGGACCCAGGGGTATTCTACCTCTGAGCTACACCCCCTGACCCCCCTTTTTAAAATTTTGAAACAGGGCCTTCCTAAGTTGCTGAGGGACACGCTAAATAAATTTGCTGGGGCCGGCCTCCAACTTGCAATCTTCCTATTTCAGCCTCCTGAGTCCCTAGGATTACATGTGGGCACCGCTTTTTTTTTTTTTTCTGGTACCAGGGATTGAACCCAAGGCAGTCTACCTCCAAGCTATACCCACAGCCCATTTTATTTTTTGTTCTGAAGCAAGGTCTCGCTAGGTTGCTGAGAGTCTTGCTAGATTGCTGAGGCTATCCTCTAACCTGCAATCCACCTGTCTCAGCCTCCCAAGTACTGGGATTACAGGTATCTGCCACCACACCCAGCCTTGTTATTGATTCTGAAGCAGAAATTTGGCCTCATTCCCAAAATTTAAAGACTTGCGATCTAATTTTGTAGAGTGGCAAGGAAAACTCATCTGACCCAGGGGCCCTGAATAAAAGAGCCATGGAATTTGGGAAGCTAGCAGCTCTGGTTTGAAGGTATTATTAGACAATGTTAGGATGGAGTTGGGGAATGCCAAATGCATGGGGAGTTGGGATGGAGGTTTTGGTCTTTGGCTTCTAGACTGGGTTGTTGTGTTTCCACAGTGAACACTTCCCGTCCTGTCAAAAGAGGTCAGCCAGCTGGTAGCCAACCTGGAATCCCAGTTATTCAGGAGGTCAGCCTGGGCAATTTAGTGAAACCCTCAGCAACCTAGTGAGACCCTGTTTTGAAATAAAATAGGGCTGGGGGTGTAGCTCAGAGGTAAAAGCACCCCTGGGTTCAATCCCTAGCACCACAAAATAATTTTTTTTTTTTGCGGTACCGGGGATTGAACCTAGGCACATTCTACCTCCGAGCTACACCCCTGGCCCTATTTTTTATCCTTCATTTTGAAACCGGGTCTCACGATGTTGCGGAGGGCCTCACTAAGTAGCTGGGGCTGGCCGCGAACCCGGATCCTCCAGTCTCTGCCTCCCAAGTACTGGGATTATAAGCGTGCGCCACCACGCCCAGCACCACAAAAAATTTAAAAATCCTTTTTTATTTCTGATTCTGTGGACCCTTCATGCCTCTCTGTTAGGGTGGGGGTGGGTGGGGGAAAAACAGGCAGTATAAGCTCAGAACCAGGCTCTACAAAAAAGGAAGCTCAGGGATTCTTTTAGGACCATGGAACAACTGTGACACTAAGGTCCATGGGGCCATTCAGTGTCCCATGCCAGGTTCCAAGCCACAATGTTTCCTAGAGTACAGTGGTGGACTCGGCTCAAACCTTGTGCCCCTGTTTCCTTCCTTCCTCTCTGGTGAGGTGCTTGGCTAGGGTATCTCAAAGGAGGCGGGGGGAGTGGGCTTTCCCTTCTTATTTCTGAAGGCTGTGAAAACAGGACCCTCGGGGGGGTCTCTATGTGGCAGTCCTGGACACCAACATCACTCCCTCCCATGTGGCAGAGCAGGGGTAGAGCAGTCAGGGTAGTGAGTCACCAAGTTGGAGCCTGGATGGACACCAGTTGGGTTTTTTGCATGTGGACAGGTGGCGGGGGGGGGGGGACGGGAGTAGGATGACATTCCTGGTCCCCGTGCAATACTGCCATCCAGAGGAACTCCTTTACTTATCCTGGTGACACTTCCAGGTTCATTGGTGGAGAGGGGTGACTCCCCAGGGAAGTCTTGGTAGAGACAGGAACCAGAAAGGTGTCTCTGGGAGAATCAGACCTGTTGGGGTGGCACAAGAGAGGCAATGGGGAAGGTGACTTCCCAGGGTTGGGATGGGGGACGGTAGGGGACCTGAGGCTGCCAACAGCAGCCATTTTGGTTGGCGGATACAGCACCCAGAAGAACGGGTAGTCCCCCTGGCAGCCATCTCTGGGCAGGGCTTGAGGCACCCTCCCCCAAGGAATCCAGCCTGGGGACCAGCCACCACCTCTGTAAGAGCGGGGCGTTCGGGGGGGGGGGGTCTTTCCAAGAGGTCATGGTTACCAACGTTCTGTGACACAGTCTCCTCCCCCCACCCCTCCACAAGCACACTCACAGCTCATGGGGCTCTTTAGCCAGGGACAGCTGTGGCCATGGAGGCTCTGGGGACTGGCTTGGTCCTCTGGGAAAACATGTGAGCCCCCTCCCTGTTTCCTCCGGTCTCAACCCCCAAGATGCCTGTGCACAAAGGTGCAGGCAGTCTGGGATGCCCTGTGCTCAGGAGAGTGACATGTCTGGGTTTTTTCCTTCTTGTTCCCCTTCTTGAGGCAGGTGCCAAGAGGACCCTGGGAAGTCCCAGCCAAGCAGGACAGACCCGCCCCCTTCTGTCACCAATGGAAATGAATGGGATGGACAAAGGGTAACGGGGCCCACTGCCCAGAGATGCTCTGTTATCCCCTGGGTTCCCCATCGGAATTGAGGCTGAGCCATAGTAGTTTCACCAGCACACTTGGCTGCCATCTGTGCCAGTGGTCCAAATTGCATGCCGGGGTCCAAGTCGTGGTATTCTTCTATGTGCTTGTCAAAGCATTGCCCCTTCCTTCTCTGAGGTCTCCAACTAGATGCATATGCCCACAGGTCCAGGCAGCCTGGGATGCCCTCCTCTGAGAGGTCAGGCATAGGGCTATAGTATCTTTCCCTTCTTCTCCCGGAGGCAGGTGGGACCCTTACTGGGAAGCCAGTAGATAGGTTGCCAATAGATACGGGATGGCCCAGCAAGGGGTAGTAGGCCCGAGGCCCATAGGTGCCAAACACCAGGACATATTGTAGTCCTGGTGCTGTGGGACAGCCGTTGGCGTTTTTTTTGCACACATAAGGGCGGAGGGAGCAGACCAGGGGGAGGGCAGGTTGGCATTCACGGAGCAATACCGCCATCAAGAGGAATGCTTGTGCCGGTCCCACCAACACTTCTGGGTTCGTCCACGGAGAGGGGTGGCTCCACTGTGCAGGGTCTGTATCTAAATACAGACAGGGTCCCGGGACGTTGTGCCTGGGAAAATCAAAGTCGTCAGGGTATCCCAGGGGAAGGTGACCATAAGGGGGTTGGGGATGGACACGCGGGGCACAGGTCAGAGTCTCTGCCGTTCCAGGTGGCCAGCGGTGGCCATTTTGGTTGGCAGGTGCAGCACCTGGAAGCCCAGGCTGGTGAGTCCCCTAGCGGCCACCTCTGGGAGGGGCTTGAGGCATCCTCTGCCAAGGAGTCAGGGCCTGGGGGTCCTGGGGCACCGTGCCAGCTGCAAACTCTAGAGGCCAGGGGGAAAGGTTTTCTAAGTAGTCAGGGTTACTGTGGCAACCAACATTCCATGACCAACCCCCCACCCACACTCAACCCCATCACAGCCCCTGGGGCTCTTTAGCCAGGGACAGCTGTGGCCATGGCAGCTATGGGGGCAGACTTGGTCCCCCTCCCAAGCTGTGTCGGGAGTCTGGGGGCAGGGTGGGGGTGAGCCAGCCTGTTCCCCTTTTCAGTGGGTCAGGGCTGGGTGTGGGCTGTGAGTCTACCAAAGAGGAGTCCAGGAGGGAAGGACCCTGCGCCTGAACCCAGGTTGGCCTGGGTGAGGAGGGAGTGTGTGTGTCTTCAGTGGCTGCAGCACAGTCAGCCACATTGTGGCCCAGCCTTTCAGGGATCCCCAGAGGAACCGAGGCTTCGCAATTACAGTTTCACCGCCACACTGGGTTATCTTAGGTTCGGGGTGGGCCAAATGGCCTGCTGGTGTCCAAGTCAGGGTGTTTGTTCCTGGGTGGGCTATGTCAATACCTGTGACTCCCCCTCCCTCCGACCTGGGGTGTCCCCCAGGGTGCCTGTGCTCAAAGGTGCAGGTGACCTTGGCTACCCTGCGCTGAGGTGAACTACATGAGTGGGGTTTCATTCCCTTCTTATCCCTGAGGCGGGTGCCAAGAGGACCCTGGGAAGTCCCAGCTAGGCAAGATTTAGCCCCGCCATCGCTGACAATAATGGGACGGGCACCGGGTAGCAGGTGGCAGTGGTCCCTGAAATCATCCTAGAGGGTGAGCCAGGACATGGTGGAGTCCTGGTCCTGTTGGCCAGGGGTTGGTGGTTTTTTGGTTTTGGATTTTTTTTTTTTTTTTTTGTGCAAGGGAAGGGCGGAGGGATGAGACCTGGGGGAGGGCAGGTTGGCATTCCTGGTGCAATACCGCCATCAAGAGGTCCACTTTGCAGATCCTGAGAAAGCTTCCAGGTTCATCTGCGGAGAGGTGTGGCTCCACTCGGCAGGGCTATCTGGGTGCAGACAGGATCCAGGAGGATCAGAGCCGTCAGGGTATCTCAGGGGAAGGTGACCATAAGGGGTTGGCCACATGGGGCACACGGATCAGAGTCTAGGATGCTCCAGGCAGCGGGTGAGGCTCCCGGGGTGGCAGGCGTCGGCCATTTTGGTTGGCGGGCCCAGCACCAGGAAGTCTAGGCTGGTCAGTCCCCTAGTGGCCATCTCTGGGAAGGGCATGAGGCATCCTCCGCCATGGGGTCAGGGCCTGGGTGTCCTGGGTCCCCGTGCCAGCCGTAACCTCTAGGCGCCAGGGAAAGTGGTCCGGGTTACCGGGGCAACCAATATTCTGTGCCGCAGCCCCTTGGGGGGCCTTTAGTTAGGGACTTGGGTGGTCATGGCGGCTCTAGGGACTTGCTACGTCCTCCTGGCAAGGGTCATAGCTCTTAATGTGTGGGAGTGGGAGGGAGAGGAAATTTACCGGCCTGGCCCCCCTTTCAGTGGGTCAGGGCTGAGCGTGGGCTGTGAACCCCCAGAGTGGAGGAGGGAAAGACCCCTCACCTGAACCCAGGTTGGCCTGGGTGAGGAGGGGGTGTGTCTCTTCAGCGGCCTGGCCTTGCAGGGATCCCCAGAGGTACTGTGGCTGTGCCATTACAGTTTCGCCGGCACACTGGGCTGCCTTAGGTTCCTGGGTTCCACTGGCCTGTGGGTGTCAAAGTCAGGGTGTTCCTGGATGGACTGTTTCAAAACGTGTGACTCCCACCCCACTTCCTCTGACCCGGGGTCACACCTTCAAGGTGCAGGTGACCTGGGATACTCTGTGTTGAAGTGAGCGACAGGAGAGGTTTCATACCCTTTTTGTCCCTGAGGCAGGAGCCATGAAGACCCTGGAAAGTCCCAGCCAGGCAGGACTTAGCCCCCCCCTCCCCCATTGCCAATAGAGATGGGATGGACACCCCGGTGGCAGGTAGCAGAGGTCCCTGAAAGTATCCTAGAGGGTGAGCCAGGACGTGGTGGAGTCCTGGTCCTGTGGGACAGTGGGACAGAGTCCTGGTCTTGTGGGACAGTGGGACAGAGTTTTTTTGTGCATGGAAGGGCGGAGGGAGAGCGGGTTGACATTCATGGAGCAATACCGCCATCAAGTGGACCGCTTTTGCTGACTGGTTCATCCGCAGACAGGGGTGGCTCCACTCTGCCTGGTGATCTGGGCGCAGACAGAACCGGGGAACGCGTCCCCCGGGAGGATCAGAGCCCTTAGGGTGTCCGAAAGGAAGGTGACCATAAGGATGGATGCTGGGGTGTGGGCACATGGAGCAGGGATCAGAGTCTCCGATGCTCCCGGGGTGGCTGGTGGCAGCCATTTTGTTTGGCCAGCAAAGCTCCAGGGAGCCCAAGCCATTTCTGGGAAGGGCTTGAGGCATCCTTTGCCAAGGAGTCCGAGCCTGGTGGTCCTGGGGCCCCGTGCCAGCCGCCACCTCTCTAGGAGTCAGGGAAGAAAGCTTTCCAAATGGTCACGGATTCCTGGGCAACCAGAGTTCGTGCCAACCCCCTCCGTAGCCCCACCACGCACTCCACACCCTTCACAGTTCTTTAACCATCGACAGCTGTGGCCACGGTGGTTCTGGGGGCTGACTTGATCCTCCAGGCAAGGCGTGTAGAGCTTAGCGGTGTGTGCCTGTGTTAGGGTCTGGGGTGGGGGGATGGAAAGGCGAAATGAGCCGGCCTGGCCCCCTTTCTCAGTGGGGCTGAGCTGGGCGTGGGCTGTGAGGCCCCCAGAGAGGAGAGTCCGGGAGGGAAGGGGCCTGCATGGAGCGAGGTAGCCAACAAGCACACAGTGGAGGAAGGGTGGAGGAAGGGTGGAGGAAGGGTGGGCACAGCAGGTGGGTTCACATCTCCAGGGACCACTGTGGTAAAGGCTGGTCCCCAAGGTCCTGCCTCCCGCTCCCCAAAAGGAGCAGGAAGGACCCGGGTCGCTGGAAGGATGCACTTGCACACCTCTCTTCTGGGCCACCTTGCTGTGGGTCCATTGCCACTGCCAGGAGTCCTGGCCAGTTCTGGTCCTAGCTGCAGGGGTGGTCCAGGCCGGCAGACATTCTGTGGACAGAAGAGGACCAGCTTTTGGTGAGTGGAGACAGACTCTCTGGGTTTCTTTCAGATGGGAGGGGGTTCTCCGTTTGCCAGAGGGAGTGGGGTAGCAGAAGGGTAGGCCTCCAAGGGTCCAGGCCCAGTGAGGGCCCGTGACCTGTCACAAAAGATAAGCGGACAGCCTAGGGCCACAGAGTGAAGGGCAGAAGGCACTTTCTCCCAGGTGCATCCCTGTGCCCAAACTGCCCTGGTCTCAAGTCGCTGGCCTTGGGAGCAAGAGTTCCCTGGAGCCCCCAGGGGCATCTCCGGGCCTGATCTCTTTGGGCATGGGCCCTGTCCTTTGGCTGAAACCAACCAGGGAGTTCGTAGGCCCGGGTCACATCTGTGGCTTTCCTGGAGCCCCGGAGGACTTGCCCCTCCCCAACACAACACAGAAACCCGCACCCTCATGTAGCCCCAGTGAACAGGGCTGCCTCTTTCTCCGGGCGACCCCTCCGACCCTAAGGGCCAGAAGGACGCTGTGAAGATACCACGTGAAGATGTCTCCTTCCTTGGGGATGGAATGGAGAAGGAGCATGTGCAACTGTGAAGGAAGGGTGTGCCGGTGGGGGCGTAGCATGCCACCGCTACCACTGCCTCCACTAAGTTCCCAAGGCAGTGATGTCCCATTGCCCAAGGTTCCCAAGGATCCATGAGGAGTAGGGGGCCACCACTGTGAGGCTCTCACACAGCTTCAGCTGGGGACACACAGGGGCTGACTTGTCCTCCTGGCAAGGTCCATGGAGCTTAGCGTGTGCACCTTTGTTGGGGGGAGGGCGAAATGAGCTGGCCTGGCCCCCTTTGCACTGTGGGCTTGGCTGGGTGTGGGGTGAATTCCAGAGGGAAGAGGCCTGCACAGAGCGAGGTAGCCAGCAAGCATCCAGGCACTGGGCTTCTGGAGGACGGAGGGTGGGAACAGCAGGAGCATTGGCATCTGGTAGGGATTCAGGGTCACCGTGGCAAAGGAGGGTCCCCAAGGTCCCGCTGCCGCCCTCCACGAGGAGCAGGACCCTGATCCCTGGAGCGATGCACTTGCAGACATACCTTTTTGGGGCCACCTTGCCGTGGATCCCCTTAACATCCTGAGTGACATCGCCAGGAGACCTGGCCGGTTCTGGTCATAGGTGCGGCGGTGGTCCAGGCAGGCGGGCGGTCTGTGGTCCAGTGACACCAATGGGTAAGGGAGCCAACTTTTGGGAGGGTGTAGGCAGACTCTTCAGGGTTGTATTGGATGGGAGGGGGTTCTCTGTTTGCTCTGTGGAGAGGGATAGCAGAAGGGCAGGCCATGAAGGGGCCTGGCCTGGTGAGGCCCGGTGACCTGGCACAAAAGTTTAGGCAGCCAGCCTCGGGCCAGAGAGTGAAGGGCACCCGGCACTGGCACTTTCTCTGGGGCGCACCCCTGAGCCTGACCTGCCCTGCTCGCAGGTTGCTGGCCTTGGGGACAGAAGTTCCTTGGATCCCTCAGGGGCATCCAGGGGCCTGGTCTCTTTGGGTGCTGACCTGCCCTTTTGCTGGGACCAACCAGCTAGCTCGTAGGCCTGGGCATTGTCCATGGCTTTCCTGACACCCTGAAGGTGTCCCCACCACCTTCACCACCACCACCACCACCACCACCACCACCAGCAGCACCACACACAAATACCCAGACCCTCGGGCAGCCCCAATGAGCAGAAATGCCTGGTCCCCTGGGGTGACCCCTCTGACCCTAAGGGCCAGGAAGGACCCTGGGAAGATGACAGGCAGGGTTGCAGAGAATGTCTGAAGAAGGAGCACATGAGACTCTTGAACCTGACCCCTTGAAAGAAGGGCTTGCTGGTGGGTGGGTAGCATGCTGCCACTACCCCCACACCCGCTAAGTTCCCTAGGGGGTGATGTCCCATAGCCCAAGGGTCCCAAGAATCCAGGGGCCCACCTCTGTACGGCTTTCGCGCAGCTTCAGGGGAGGACACAGGAGGGCCCCGCGCCTGAACCCAGGTTGGCCTGGATGGGGAGGGGATGTGTCTCTTCAGTGGCAACACTGGGGTCAGCTCCATCGTAGCCTAGCCTTGCAGGGATCCCCATAGGAACTGAGGCTGCGCCATTATAGTTTCAGTTCCTCCACCACACCCGGCTGCCTTAGGTGTCCGGCATCCAAATGGCCTGCTGGTTTCCAAGTCAGGATGTGCCTGGGTGGGCCATTTCAAATCCTGTGACCCCCCCCCTCCTCCCTCCAACCCGGGATCTCCCCCAAGGTGCCTGTGCTCAGAGAGAGGTGCAGGTAGGTGGCCAGGGATGCCCTGTGCTGAGGTGAGCGGCATGAATAGGGTTTTATTCTCTTTTTGTCCCTGAGGCAGGTGCCAGGAGGACGCTGGGCAGGAAGGACCCGCTGCCACCATCGCTGTCAATGAGGCTGCTACCGATACCCCCAAGAGATCTAGGATGTACAAGGGGTAGCAGGTAGGGGAGGTCCAGGGCCCAGAGGTGCCTGAAAGCATGCTAGAGGGCGAGCCAAGACACATTGGAGTGCTGGTCCTGTGGGACAGCAGTTGGCCTTTTTTTTTTTTTTTGCGCAGGGAAGGGCGGAGGGGGTGGCTCTGGGGGAAGGGCAGGTTGGCATTTCTGGAGCAATACCGCCATCAAGAGGACCGCTTTGGCAGTTCCCGCCATCACTTCCGGGTTCATCCGCGGAGAGGCGTGGCTCAGCAGGGTGATCTGCTGGGTGCAGGCACAACCGGGAACATGTCCCTGGGAGGATTAGAGCCATCAGGATGCCCCAGGGGAATGTAGCTGTAAGGGGCAGGGGAATGGACAAATGGGGCAGGGACCTTACTTAGTCTTGGCGGATACAGGGGTGGACGCGGCAGCCATTTTGTTTGGCTGGCCTAGCGCCTGGATGTGCAGACTGGTGTTTATCTGCCGGGCACCTTGTCTGGGAGGAGATTGAGGCATCCTCCGCCAAGGAGTCCAGGCCTCGGGGTCCTGGGGCCCTGTGCAGCAGCAGTCTCTGTAGGATCCACGGGGAGAGGATTTCCAAGTGGTAAGGGTTACCGTGACAACCAATGTTCTGTGACGCATACCACTCCACTCACCGCTCTTTGGGCTTAGAGGTGTGTGCCTGTATTGAGGTATGTGTGTGTGTGTGTGGGGGGGGGTGAAATAAGCCGGCTGGCTCCCTTTTTCAGTAAGTCTGTGCTGGGCGTGGCTTGTGTAGCCATCAGAGTGGAGTCCAAGAGGGAAGGGCTCTGCGCCTGAACCCAGGTTGGCCTGGGTGAGGAAGGGGTGTGTCTCTTCAGTGGCAGCAGCATGGTCAGCCAGGATCCCCATTGAACTGAGGCTGCACCATCACAGTTTTAGTTTCGAGACCCCGGGTACCAAATGGCCTGGGTGTCTATGTCAGGGCATTCCTGGGTGGGCTATGTCAAAATGTGACCTCCTCCTCCTCCTCCTCCTCCTCCCTCTGACACCTTGGGTCTCCCCCAAGGTGCCTGTGCTCAAAACTGCAGGTGGCCTGCTATGCCCTACACTGAGGTGAGCAACATGAGTGG
>PVJS01020961.1:0-32130 GCA_004027185.1 Glis glis
TAACTTTTTATGTTCATTTATTGGTGCATTGTAAATTATAATTATACATTTTGATATATGTCAGGGTATGAACATCATACATGCACACATTGCACATTTAGCCCTCCCTCCAATCCCACCCTATTCCCTCCCCTTTCCCTCCCTTTCATGCTCCAGATAGTGATTGAGTCTTATAGGTTTGTGTATGTACATCATGTGCGGGGAGTGGAGGGAAACAAACCATCTTCTCATTTTTGAGGTTTTACTGTATTACTTTTTTCACCAGAGTGGACCTCTCTTGAGGAGAACACAAGTGTAACTGTGATAATGCTTTAAATAATAGAAAGTGCATCCATGGGGGATCTATGATGGACAGAAGCAGGGACATCCCACTAAAGTCACTGGGAGACACAAAGGATGGAGGAGGCTAAGATACTGATGGAGAGCTGTTGTTCAAAATCATCCCAGGGAAGATAGGCCAGGGCTTGCCAGGAAAAATACTTCAGTGGTAGGATGCAATGGGCACATCGAAAGTTGGATAATTCAAGTAGGGTTACTGACAAGGAGAGCAATTTCAAGGTTTGGTGGGGAACCCCAGAAAATGGTACAAACACAGGAATGAGCAGCAGGGATGCTGGTCCCCCTATCGGAGCAAAGAGACATGAGGAGGGAGAGCTTGAAATCCAGAGACTGGTGTGTGAGTAGGCATCCCCCGAGAGGGGCAGTGACCCATCAGGAGACTCAGCTCATTCAAACTGATCTCACTGGGAGGGACCCAATGGGAGAAATACCTTGGCCCCTTCTCTTCCCTCCCTTCAATTTCCTACTGGGGCTCCCTTTGGGCTGACCTCAATCAGAGAGTGATGGACATGGGGATAGGTGTGTCACCCAGGAGGCCAGCCTCCCAGTCCAAGAGTAGAGGCTCCGGATAGGCAAATGGATAATACTTGCAGGGTCATGGGATCAGGGAACGGGCCCAGAAAAAGAGACATCCATGTCAGTAATGCAGAGGGTTTGCAAACTTTAGCTAACATTTGTAGTTTGTCTTTATGTGCCAAGCAAGAGTTTTGTGCTTATTCTTTCAACTGTAAAATATCAAAGGTGGACAGCAACCTGGCCTTTTTCATCGCAACTGAGACCAGTTCCTTAATTTATAAAAACAAATGCATGCACAAGAGTATAACTCCAAGTATTGGCTGGTCAGAATTATATTTTCAGATTCTGAAAATCCTCAATGCCTGGGCCACATGTTTGCTTTATTTAGGCATTTGCAGAAAGATTTATCTCTTTCATGTAAAATTAACTGTAAGCAAATTTTCAGCAGCCACGATTCACCTAGTTACTCTTTGAGTCACTGCTAAGCATTTGTGGTGTACTCAGATCCATCAATGGGGCATTTGCATTTCAACAGCATCTCTGCAA
Source organism: Glis glis (assembly GCA_004027185.1). Lineage (NCBI taxonomy): Eukaryota > Metazoa > Chordata > Mammalia > Rodentia > Gliridae > Glis > Glis glis. The sequence goes on from PVJS01020961.1 coordinate 1,402, forward strand.
AGTCCATCCTTCTGCTGTGGGTGAGGATGTCTTTGAAATTAGATGGCAGCTCTCTGGCACAGTGCTATTAGCAGTCTCACTCTCTCATGTCCACAGCAGACATCACTAATCAACCATAGCATGTCCATCCTATTCTATAAACTCAGGGCTTGGCATGCAAGGTGAAATAATTCATAATCTTTGCCTGAAATTGTTCTCTTACCACACAGGAGTGCTCATTTGGCCTGCTTTCTCCAATTGGCAGGATATACACAGATGATCCATATTTGAGAAGTTAAATGAAAAACAAAATAAAAACCAAAACTCACTCTTCATTGAACAAACACTTAATGGACACCTACTATGAGTCAGGTTGTGTGCCCAGTGCATAAATCCATAAAGTGTGGTTATGGTGAAAACATTCACAGCTCAGAGAGATACCCAAGCCAATAATGCCCACAAGTTTAATATGAATTTAATATGAATTTAGTAGAGGTTTGTACAGAGAGGGGCCTCAATTCTATCTGGAAGCTACAGATGCCAAATATGCTATTTTCATCTGTAGGAATACCATTAACATGCTCTCTGAATAGGGCCTGTGCTCATGGGGAATAATCTTACTTACTAGAGCTTTATCCATTTGACTTAGGAAAATTGGCCTAATACTCTCCAAAGAGGCCAAAAGATGTTCTGCTTGACCCCACAAAATGACTTTTCTTTCATTCTGAAATCATAAATGCAGGCAACCTGGAAAAGGCTTAAGAAAGATTATTTCATTTTATTTATTTACACGGTCATCATCATCATTACTACTGCCACATTTAATATTTATTGAATGTCAAGCAACCTTGGGTTAAGAATAGCATTGAATAAAGGAGAACACTAGAGGTTTGACATACAAGATGAGTCTCCAAAATAGAAGCTGTGAGATTCTTTCACGTCCAGTAAACTTGCCCTAGGGTAAGAATTGGATTCAGGACAAGGACAGACCCCATGGAAGGGTTTATCCTCTATGGTGGGTGGTATGTCTCTGGCTGGATTCCTGCGGGGTGATATTTCTCATTTTCATTTTCTCCACAAAGTAGCAGTGTCTTTTAAGCCAATCTCTGTTAAACAAAATAGTGATTATATGTCTGCACTCTTTCCAGGAATACAGGCTGGTTTTGTACAAGATAAAAAAAATATCTATTTCTCAGTAGGAAAGATAACAGTGGCATATTCAGACCCAGAAGGAAGAGAATAAAATAACTACTTTGAGTGTGCTTTAGTTACTGAAGTTTTAAGTTTCTAAATGTTTAAATAAAAGGAAAGAAAAGAAGCAAAAACACAGGAAGGCCAGTTCTTACTCATTGAGTTGGTAAATGATAGCAGACATGTTACTTACTAACCAGGTTTTATCCCATGATTGAGGCAAAAATGCAACGAAATGGAGAAAAAACTGGGTGAGGAATTTTAGGAGAGGATTTTCAAGCATTCAAATTAATTTGTCTCCACAATGGAAACTACGGAATCAATGTGTGCATTCTTTGCCAAATGCTGAATAGGATTGCACTATGTGTGGTAGATATCTGCTTGTTGTTCTAATAGAATCAATCTTTTCATTTTCTCATTTGAAATACCTCAGTTTCCACTTGGGGATGCAAGTGGCTTTGGAGAAGCTGGCTCCCTGCCTGTCTACGGAGTTAGACATGTGTCTTTGTTCATGATATTTTATTCATGAATGGAGATGTGATTTAAGCTAGTGCAATTAGGGTTAGTCTCTTTCAGGCTTCAGGTATGCAGGACCTTTCTGCCTCTGAAGGATATAGGGTGCAAACATGAGGCCTGAGATTGCCTAGCCAGTTTTGGTAGGAAGCCAGCCTAAGAGTGAAACAATAGAAGAAGACAGAGTTCTGAGTTTCTAAGAAAAATGAAGCTGGGATCCTGAAAACATTGTAAACCTCTGGATCATACTGTGCCTCTCTCAGTCCTGAGGTTTCCAAGTCACATAACTTACACATTATTTTTATTTTTAGTCAACTTAGATAGAGTCATTATTAGTCATAACTACAATGATCCTAACCAATATGTGTTTAGAAATGGTGATTTTATACATGTGGATTTACCAATGTATCCAACCCTGTACCAACTACTGGAAATAAGGAAGAATTATAAATCCTCTCCATCCCCTCTTTCCTCCAAAGAGATGAAAAATTCTTCTCTCTCCCCTTACAGTTAAACTCATTTCCTCCTTCTGCATAAGATAGTCTAATCTTGCTCCTGACCTTAAAAAAAATCTCCTCTTTGCTTCTATGCCATCTTAATTATAATGCTTAGGAAGCTTTTACCACATTTTTTTATATTTTTGTTTGTTTATTTGTTTACAGGATTGTCTTCTCCACAGATTACAAATCTCTGAATCCCAAGTGCCTGAAATGAACCTTGCTCATAGTATATGCACCAAAAATACATGTGTATATTTTCATTTATTCCTTCATCCTTTCCCTATTGTCAGACATGGTGTCAGAAGCTTGGGATCAGAAGATGTATTCTCTAGTTCTGGTTTTTAAAAAAGGATACAGTCTAGGATATTATTTTTTTAGTACACACTTCTATTAGTTTATATGTTATTTATTTCTGTGTACAGTAGCAACTAAACCATATCTATAATATATCACCATTTACTCATTTATAAATTATATAGATGTACTACTGGGCTAATATATTATTCACATCACATAATTTAAAGTAGACATTAGAAGAGCTAAAATGAAGCATACATCAAAACCTTCTGTGTTTATCTCTGCATCCTGGTGGATTGCTTCGTGCATGTCCTGGACCCCTGCCCCACACTGAAGAGACCACTGGCCCAATGGCTCAGAGGCCAATGGCAGACAGACAGCATGGGAGCTCCAGGAAAGGTCTTCCCAGATGCACCCCACTGCTCTCAGTCTTCAAGCTCTGAGGATTCAAAGAGGGGAAAAGCTCGAGTCCCCTTCTCCAAGAATAACTCAGAAAGCAGGCTTCCTATGGGAACTAAAGGAGAATGTTTCCTGGTGAGGACGGATCCGACTTCACAGCATTCTGCTTACATGATTCCTTGCAAGACAGATGGCACAAATGTGTTTGGAATTCTACACTGCCAGAACAAGGGTCTTCTCCAACTCAGCCTTTAGCTGCCTATTCAACACCCATGTTAAACCTAGAAGGCTTGACTCTATTCTTAATGCTGAAAGGTTTTTATTAGTTCTCTGATTCCCAATGTCTCCAGCCAGGCAGAAGTAAGGGGCTCAGTGTTCACTTCCTTTGCTATATGCCCACTAGATAGTTTTCAAAGGGTAGCACAAATGAACCAGAATGCTTTATCCCCTGTATTTTTCTCCCCTCACAGTAGACCCATGAGGGATGTATCATCCCATTTTACAAATATGACAGCCAAGGTCATGAGAGTTTAATAACTTATCCCTAAGGTCGATTAATATGCAGAGGAAGCAGGATTCAAACCAGAGCCCTCTGGCTTTGTGTACTCTCATTATTCCCACCACACTGCACTGCTCTATCTCATTAATGATGACAGAAGTAATTGCTGTCAAAGTGTTAGATTCTATCTTATTGATAAGCAGGAAGAATATGCATAGGAATCATTTAGGATCAGAGTTGGAGGAAGCCTTAGAAGTAGTGTTAGTTTCTTCTTATAGTAGTGTATTAGTATTCTTGTTTGTTAAATGACTTTATCTATCTGTCATCTATCTATCTATTCATCTATCTGTCTATCTATAATTGTATAGTTCATCCGGACGATGAGCTGATTTATCCTGTGCTGGTACTGGAATGATAATTAATTAATTCTTCATGCCCAGGTTTCTTTTTTGCTATCACATGCTTTAGATGAAGAGGATAGGGTGGGGTATTATAATTATAAAACATTTTTGCATCTTATAACATCCAGAATTGAACTAGCACATACATTGTGCACACATTATTTCTTTTCATTCTCATCACTTCCCCATAAGGTTAGTGTTCTTCTCCCCATTTTGCAGATGAGATCACAGGCATGCTCAGTGTATGTCTGGGGGGCCCAACCCCTGAGGTCACAGAGCTCTGCTGACCACCCTGGGCTGTACTGTCCTCATCTAAATGTGTCTAACATTAGTTTTTAACTGTGTGTCTTTATGGAGAACTTTATAATGTGGTGCATTATTTCAGTGCTATAAAATGCCATCATCATCTCATGCACGAGGAAGACAGGGACGCAGCAAGTCTACAAGAATGTCCCACATTACACTGAGGATTACTGCTGAGTCTGTCTTTTAATTCAATTAGGAGAACAAAAGGGGCTGAGTTATCTGCTGAGGAGGCATTTTACTTACTGAAATTCCATGTTCAAGCAACCGTTTATATTAAACAGGAAATAAAAACAATAAAATATAAAGGTATTTCTAAAGTATAACAAATAGGGACCAAAAAGACATGGTTTAATTGAAAAAAAAAATAGACCAGTTCATAGGATAATCTGAGGTGTCCTTCGTTTGATGTTAATATTAATAGCACCAGGAAACACATTTTGGGTGCCTAAGCCTGTTTTATATGTTCTATTCACAAATGCTCAAAAAATTCTAGGAAGCAATTTGATATTCTGGTTATCATTATTCTAGCTTTACAGAAAGAACAAGTGAGTCTGAGAGTCCATAGGGTCTGTTTGATCTTGGGGTCTAGACCACTAAGTACAACTGAAGAACTATAGAGCTTCTTGCATAGTTTCTCCTTTCTGTGGCAAACATAAAAAGGGTTAGTTCACCTTAGGAAGAAAGGATGCTCTTTCTTTAAACATCCTCAACCCTCATCTTCTTGAAGAGACTTCATTGACAATTCAAAACTCCAAGGTCAATAGAACCGAATGCTTTTTGGGGTAATGTCCTTGTCAAAGAACCTGCATAATTTTATTTCCAGTCAAAATGGAAAGAGTTTCACTGAGTACTAAGGCCAGGCATGGTCCCAGAAGTTTGACACAGGCCCTGACTTTGATCTGTAATCGTGATGTAAATGGAGACTGAATGAGAAAAACAAGGAACCAGAGAAAAATCCCAAGTGTAAGGTCTATCTACCCCACCCATGCCTGCACATGATCTTCTACACAGCCCTGCCCAAATACATTTTACTACAGGGTCATTTTCCTTTCATCTAATTTCAGCATCCATTCTACATGGAAAAAGTGCTGGTGGAGACACAAAAATGAGGAAGGACTGCCTATGACAGAGGTTAGCAACCTGTGTTCAATGGGAAGATTATATGATCCAAGGTCAAGTATAATGAGTGCCTTAAGAGCCATCTCAACTAAGTCTTCTGAGTAGACATGAGTGGAGGAATACTACAGTTTGGGAGGAGGTCACAGCATAGATTAAATTAGGAAGGGCTTTGCTGAGAGGTAGCCATTGCATTGAATCAGGAACAGAAAATAGGATAGAGGTGGCAAACGCAAAGCCTTCAGAAAGGAAGGGGGCTCATCTAGGACCCTGTAAATACTAATGCCAGTAGTCACAGCCACAGTGTAATGCAGCTACTGACACAATCATGCTGAACTGGGATGGTTACAATCATCTTCACCACTTCTCTCCAGGAAGCTCACTCTGGGCTGTTGGTATATCCTGCAGACCCAACACATCACACCTCTTTTCCTTTTCTGAAGTTTGAAGAATGTGAGAAATAAGACAGAAGATAAATGCATGGAGACTAGATCTGGCCTTGGTGTTGTAGACTAGCTAATAGCAGGACCAAAGCTGAGGACAAAACACACCTGAGAAGTGAACTCCCAATTTAAATAGACTCCCCCAATTCTTCTAGGTGTGCTAGCCCAGGGTCAGCATCCCTAAGATGGGGGGCAGGTGTGGTACAGGTAAGATTCACTGCCTGGTAGGGCAACAGGTCTGCCCTCTGCAAATCTCATGCCCAAGAGGATAAGGGGAGGAGATGAGCTGGGCATGCTCAATTCATTCCTGCAAATTTACCATCCAGAGAAATCACTACAGCTCCACTGTGAGAGGTGATGAATGGAGATACTGTTTCAAAATGAAAAATAAAATAGGGCTGGGGGCATAGATCAGAGGTAGAAAGAAAGTTCTGGGTTCAATCTCCAGTATCACACAGAAGAAGAAAGATAGAAAAGAAATGGAAGGAAGGAAGGAAGGAAGGAAGGAAGGAAGGAAGGAAGGAAGGAAGGGAAAGGTGCTGAATGGTGCTGTAATTTAGCTATCCACTGACTCCCTTCACATGTGTGTGTCTGGGGATTCCTTCCTTATGATTTCCTACCAGTTCCAAATATTCTGGGGTTTGGTAAAATCAAACTGCAGAATTTTTGAAATTATTTAAATGCTAAAACCAGTGCAATCACCAGAACTCAAGCCTTATTCAAGGGCAGGCCAACTTCAGGCTCAGGAGCCTGTGGTGGATCAAGGGCGGGGCACATCTCCTCCATGTCCCCACTTTGGTTTTCTGCCCTTCCCTGGTCCCTTGCTAAGATGTCTGAGCACTGTGTGGTGGAGTGCCACAGGAGAGAGCTGATGCAAAATAGCTCACATGACGGCCAAGTGTGTACTGCATGTTGGTTTATACCACTTCTCTATCTCTCAAGGGGTCCCTGTGTGTGTGTGTGTGTGTGTGTGTGTGTGTGTGTGTGTGTGTGATACTGGGAATTGAACCCAGGGGCATTCTACCTCCAAGCTACACCCCCAGCCCTTTTTTAATCTTTATTTTGAAACAGGGTCTCACTAGGTTGCTGAGAGTCTTGCTATGTTGCAGAGGTTGGCCTCGGACATGCAATCCTCCTTTCTCAGCCTCCTAAGTACTGGAATTAGAGGTGTGTGCCACCATGCCCAGCTCAAGGGGTCCATTTTGAGAGCATATTTCAGATTCATATTTTGAGTCTTCCCGCTAGAGACTTCTGACTATACCTGCCTTAATACACGGGTTACTTTTCTCTAGTTGGTCCAAACTCTTCTTCAATCTCTGGAGCTTCCAACAATCCACCCTTGTTGACTGCAGCCTGGCTTCCTACTTTGGCATCACAACTGGAAAACCCTGCTCGTACCCTGAGTGGGATACTCCTCTTGTTCCTCTGCTAGGATATCTGAAGCTAGATTGCCCTGTCCACAAGTTCTCCCAGCAATAGTCTGCCCAACGCAAAGACCATGTGCTCCTGTGTCCCACTGCACAAAAACCCAGGGACATGAGTCCCCACTGGAGGGCCCTCTACATGGCTTGAGGTGAGAAATACACTCCTTTATCCTCCATGCAGGCTTCAGGAGATGGCAATGGGAGAGAGACGAGCACAGACGCTGACTTAAATGGGAGCATTTCTCGCTCGTCCTTCTATTCAAGCCATTTATTTCCTTGAGGCGATGGACAGTATCTGCTTTATACTTTTGTATCAAATGGGCCTGGCCTTCATTTTGGAGGTGGCTGATTGACACCTAGTGTTGCGGTCTTCAAGAATCCCACTCACGAGGAGACAGCAGGGCCCCCATTTATCAGCTTCTTATGCTAACGTTTATTGAGGGCTACTACATGCCACGCACTGTGCTGATCTCTGATTAGTTCATTTAATCTTCAGAATAATCTGTCCAGTAGGCAATATTTCTCTGATGAGGAAATTGAAACATAATAATTCAAGTTAGTAGAGCTATAATCCTTAGAACTGAAAAGAAATCCGGGCAGTCTGACGAGTCCCAAGTGGTTAATTCCTGCACTGAGTTTTGTTCCCCACAACAGCAGTGGGTTGGGAATCATGCCAGTGTTGAATTCTTGGAAGGCAACCATGCTTCCATCTCGCTGATCTGAGCATGCTGGTTGACTTGGACAGAGCCTAGAGGAGCCAGGGGAAAGGCAGTAAAGAGGAAATGGGGGGTGGTCCTTGGAAACCAAAAGATGAGGCAGCCTGTAGAGAGTGTGCACAGACGTCATAGAGCAACAGGCCTGGGCGTGGCCATTCCTTTTACCAGGCAGTGACCTTGGGCCAATTATTTCACCAACTGGAGTCTTAGTTTCAATTTCATAAAGTAAGCATAGATATAGATGCAGTTATAGATATATACACACATCACAGGTCTGATCTGAGAAATAACTTGCTGCAAGTGCTTATAAAATAGTGTGAAATGTTAGATAATCCAGGACTGAGATTATTATTATAAGTAATGATAATACTTAATGTTTACCAAGCAGTTATATATGCCAGCACTCTTTATATTGTTATTGTTTAATCTTCACAACAGACCGTGAGGTAATACAATTACTATATCCTTTTAGAGAAAAATAAACCCAGGCATGGATGAATAATGGTTTGTCAAATACATAGACACCAGACATGGTCACAGCTAGTGAGTGGCAAGCTGGGACGTGAGCACAGATAAGCCAGGAGGGGTGACCATGTGTCACCGGCACTGCTGTGGAAACATTAGGAACGGCCCACGGAGGTCCATGGCTGCTTTCAGCTACAATAGATGATAATGTATCACCATAATTAGTTTTACACAACTCTTTAGGCAATAGGAAACCAATTAAAGTACAGTAATATTATCACAATATATTTAAGAAATAAATATTTCTTAATGAATTATTGATTATGAGGGGGCCAGGTCAGTTAATTGTCTACTATCTGACTTGTGTGAACAGTTTGAAAATCATTTGGAGGACACAAGAATAAATCTAGCCTTTTCCTTCATCTATTTTGGAGCTGGAGACTGAACCTGTGGCATTCTACCTCTGAGCTACACCCCTAATCCTTTTTATTTATTATTTTGAAACAAGGTCTCACTAAGTTGCTGAGAGTCTCACTAAGTTGTAGAGGCTGGCCTCAAACCTGCAATCTTTCTGTCTCAGACTCCCAAGTACTGGGATGTACAGGTGTGGCTTATCTAACCGTTTTCTTTTGATACATGGAGATAAAAGGTACACAAAAAATGTAGAAATATTCTGGGATTTTTCAAAGATTCAGAATTTTTTCTTGATCATGTTTGGAGTATATTTATCTGAAGAATGTCTTGGTTTAAAATACATAGGGCAGTCGGGCGTGGTGGTGCACGTTTGTAATCCCAGTACTTGGGAGGCTGAGACCAGAGGATCTGGGTTCGCGGCTAGCCTCAGCTACTTAGTGAGGCCTTCCACAACTTAATGAGACCCTGTTTCAAAATAAAGAATAAAAAAAATAGGGCTGGGGGTGTAGCTTAAAGGTAGAATGCCCCTGGGTTCCATCCCCAGTACCACAAAATTAAAGTAAAATAAAATATAATACATAGGGCATAAATACTTGGGGAAGAAGAAATAGATTTTACTTTATTAACCCTTTCACAACACACACTAATCAGTTTGCAATGATTTAGTCAGCAATGGTGAAATTGTTTTCACAAGACCTCCTACATAAATCAAAAACCTCCAATATACATTTGCGACTTTTCTTTTTTATTCTTTTCTTTATACTTTCATTGGTGCATTATAAACTCACATCATAAGGTAGTGCGCAGTGATGGTGACTTTTCTAGTGACTTGTAGCCATATGGGTTAATCATCTGTAATGCCATTTCATACATATGTATATATATGAAATTTATATTAATTATATTATATTATATTATATCATATTATACCCTGAATAATCTCAACATCAGAACAGATTCTGCTTTTTAAATCTGATGTTCACTAGCATTTTAATCCGTTTGTGTATACTCTGGTTTGGGAATGTACATTTCCTTTCATATGTGGAGGCTTGGATTTTTTCTTTTGATAGATGAGAGTTTATTTAAAAGTCCAACATTTTTCCTTTTTTTTTGACTTCCTTTCATTTTTTCCTTCCTTTTCTGCTTACGTCTGTTTCAGCAAGGGTTCTTTGGTCTCAAGCAGGGTACAGCAACTTAGATTAAGTAACTTTTTAAAAGAACATAAGAAAGGTTATTCTGAGTGGATTTGGGGTCCTTTCTGAATGAGAAATGCTGAGTCATGAGCCTTTTTCATTTCATCAACAGTTTGCTCACCATGTTTCCAGTTTCTGCCTGACACCCAATTCCAAAGCCATTTCTAAGTACATCGGTATGCTTGTGGGGAGGGGTAAAGACAAAGATACACTATGAGAAAGGTATTATTAGGGAAATGCATTATTAATAATATTATTTTTAGGCCATTTTGTCAGGGCATGAATATCATAGAAGACTATACATACCTAAATCAAGATGGTCAATCCTCACTAGGCAATATAATCTTGAGACCACTGTCCTATATGTGTCTTGTCATTGACTAAAATGTTTTTGTATTGTATTGCAATGACATTTTTCCAATGTCTATAGGAATTAGTCACTAATGAACCACTGCAAACCTTAGGGGCTTAGGACAGCAGGTATTTGTTAGCGTCACTTTGCAGTCTGCCTGGGAAAGTCTTCTGATCGAGCCAGGCTCAACTTTTGTGGGATGGGAGGAGATATAGCCCATGCATTAGAGGTTACCTGCTGGTCGGCTGGGAACTGACTTTCTGGATCTTAGCTGGGTCCTCACACACATCTGGACCTTGCGATAGAGAAATGAGCAGACCAAGCCCCACATGGTCTCTTACAGGGGAGTGGCTGGGGCTTTTTAAATGATGGTGGTGAGAGCCCAAAAAATGAGTGGAAGGCTGAGAGGACTCTTAATACCGAGGTTCAGGCTGGGCCTGCCATCACCTAGTACTACCTCCGATGACTGAAGTATGTTCCCTGACCATCCCCATGCAACACAAGGGATGGAGAAATAGATGCTACTTACAACAAAACACCATTTCAAAAGGGCACAGTTGTGGCTACTTTTGCAAATAAACTACCATCAACAAGAACAGCAGCCCCCAAAGGATGTAAGTAACAACAGAACAAATGGCATCATGCTGGGTGAATTGACTCTACTTGTTTCCATCTTTCTGTCTTTGTACCCAAGACTGAACACTCTCCATTCCAGGAATTAAGTCAGACAGGTCAAAACATTCTGGATGGGCTTACCACAATGTGTGTAAATAGCAGATGGAGAGCCCTAAAGCAAAATTAAGTTCTGTTGCAACAAGAAGGGGAAATAGGTATTGAGAAGATAAAAGATGATATTTTGCACATGGTCTTCAAGGGACTGAGTCTACTGAGAGGTGGAGGTGTGCACCACTGAGCAATGGATGTTATCTATCGATTTTATGTAAGTTTCCTAATACCAGTTCGATGGGGCCTCTACTTGGAGGACTCTGTTGATGATGTGCTAAACCTTGATGGATATCCAGTGATTGCTGACGAGATAAGAAAGCACCCGCAGCAGCAGGTGATGGTGAGGAGCACGTCTTCCTCCCTTCCAACATCTCCATCCCGTGGAAGAAACTTAATGTGCAACTCCGGGTCTTTCTGTGCCTCTTTGGCCTCTAAGTCAGTAAACTGACTTACCTGGCTGGCATATTTGGAAGAAATCACAGGGATGCTCAGTTGAGAAAGCTCTGTTATCTTAGAAATTGCAGGAAGGGGAGACCTGCCCATGTCTAGCAGACCGAGTTTGGACAGGTCGGTTTCTCTGCTTCCAGAGTTTAGTATTATCAAACCCACTAGACAAACCTACCTACAGAAGTGTCTTCAATCTCAGCTTCCATCTGTGCTAAATATTATGTGCAGCCTTCCATATTTATTCTTCGCTTTATTTCCTTAATGGGGAAGAGATTATATTTTTGTGGGTCCCCTTGGCACCCCCCAATAGAGGGAGGCATTGTGAACCAAAAGTCAGCAGCATACAACAATTTGGAACATTTTAGAGATTCTATGGCTTGATTCTATGGTTCTTTCTATTAGCAGTGTGGGGTGGGGTCTAAAGTTAGAGTGGTAATGAAAAACTTGCATGACATTATAACTACTGTCGGCTTTACACTCAAAGCATTATATGAGAGTATTCCTAAGTTGTCGTTGTCATTTGTAATACATGGGATGGATGTGAAGAAAAGATCAGTGTGCTGGAAAATGCACCATGCACCACGGTTGAGAGCTGTCTGCTAGATACTCCAAGTCCATGTGGTGGAGCCAAGCCCAAGGTATCACCTTCATAGATTCAAATGTATGTACTGCCCAGGACAGAAGCAAGAAATGAAACTAAACCACAGAAAAGAAGGAGGCATGAACAGGAGGCAGAGAGACAAAGACAGTTTTCGAATAGTACAGGTTTTTTGACTGTCCTTCCTATAAGTTAGTGTACTAGGCTTCATTTGGCTGCTAAGTAGCAGATCAAAAAGAGCAGTGCATGCCCGATACCACCTTCAATTTGACATTGCGGATCTCTGAATCCTAAAAAGCTCAGACTTGACCCAACACACTTTTTATATTGGTTTAGTGATTTTCCCCAAAGTCCCAGACTTCTTCTCTTCTCTTCTCTTCTCTCCTCTTCTCTCCTCTCCCATCTCCTCCCTCCCCTCCCCTCCTCTCCTCTTCTCTTCTTTTCTTTTCTCTCTCTTCCCAAAGTCCCAGAGTTCTTTTCTCTTCCCCTCCCCTCCCCTTTCCTCTCCTCTCTTCTTTCTTTCTTTTTCTTTTCTTTTTTTTTTTTTTTGTGGTACTGGGGACTGAACTCAAGGGTATTCTATCTCCAAGTTATATCCCCAGCCCTTTTTACATTTTTATTTTGAAACAGAGTCTCACCAAGTTGCTGAGGGCCTTGCTGAGTTGCCCTGACTGACCTTGAACCTGCAGTCCTCCTGTCTCAGCCTCCCATGAACTGGGATTTCAGGGGTGCGCCAGCACACCCAGCTCCAGAGTTCACTTTTCAAAACACCATTTCAGCTACCAAAGTTTGCTCTGCTTCTCATGGTTGATATTTCAGACCTATGTCCCATGCGCCAGGCTGAAGCGGAAGGTGTTACTGTAAAGGCCACCTATGTGTCTCACGTGTGCGCTGGGATCTTTGTCTCATTGAAAGCAAGAGAAATATTTTATTTAGCAAGAAATAACATTTAAAGCTTAAGCAAGCAAAAGCAAAAAGCCCTCAACAAAGGGGGGCAATTCAAGGGAGAGAGTCATAGCTGACTCTAGTCAGGGTTAATTATACCAGTTCTCTGCCCAAGCGTTGTCGTTCAGCAGATGTGTCATCCTCGAAGAAAAGAAGGACAGTAGAACACCGTGTCCCTGAAATGCCCCTTTCCGTTCCCAAGAACCTAGTGAAGTCACGGAACAATGAACGCGGGCCTGGTCCAGAATGTCCAGATAAGAACGATCTTGAAGGACACTGACTCTCACGTAGATCCTGGAAACCAAGGCAGAGCAGAGCCCTCTGTACAAACCGCTTCCTCCACACATGACAGAGCGCTTTCCTTGGAATGCTGGTCATACAATGGGAAAAAAAAAAACAAATTAATGATGTCACTGCTTATTTAGCCTAATCTATAACACCCCTCTCCCTGAGGTAACTGTCAGGAAACAGCACTATGGAAAGGATACCTGCTCCTCATCTAGCCAGCTGCTCCCCGGGACTTTCTGGTGAAACACTATGAGGGACAGAGGTACTACTTATCCATCCGGTCACCACTGGACTCTCCCCATTAGTATGTAAGTTTTTTTTTTTTTTTGGCAGTACCTGGGATTGAACCCAGGGGCATTCTACCTCTGGGCTACACCCCTAGCCCTATATTTTATTCTATTTTGAAACAGGGTCTCACTAAGTTGTGGAGGGCCTCACTAAGTAGCTGAGGCTGGCCGCGAACCCAGATCCTCCGATCTCAGTCTCCCAAGTACTGGGATTACAAGCGTGCACCACCACACCTGGCAATACGTATGTAAGTTTTGATAAGTGCTATGTCTCACATGCCATCTCTGGGTGTCTTCTTTGGTCTCTCAGCAACCTATCTATTGCCCTAGCACAGCGAGGCTGTGAATAGTACAACAAAGGTATAATGACATTGGACTATGAGTTCCAGAAGGTCTTTTGCCCTGATATTCCATGCTTCCTTTTGTGAAGTCCTGAGCTTGCACTGGGTGATTGTAGGAGACCATACTGGGGAGCTGAGACTTAAACAAATGCCAGACTTGCTCCAAACCACTTCCTTTTCTTGCCTCTGTGTGTGCTGTGCCTTCTGTCTGCTAAATCCCATAGCTTCATTACCCCACCAGTCATTCCTCGTAGTTAAACTTCCCACAATTTTCCATACAGACAGAGGTTGAAAAGACTCTGGCCCACAGCTTGGCTTCCTGCTCTTGTAGTTTCTTTAGAACAATCACACTCATTCATTTACATATTGTTTCTGGCCCCTTTCAGATCACAGCAGAATTGGGAAATCATGATACTTACCCTATAGCCCACAAAGCTGAAAATATTTAGTATCTAGTCATTTACAGGAAGAGCTTGTCGACCCTGCTTCAGAAGGTGAACCACATAGTACTTTGCTTTTATCTCTCCTAATAATAAATGATGGCTATTAACAGTAGTCACCCCTCCTGAGTGGTGATAAGAACTCAGCTGAACCCTCTTCTAATACTGAAGTAGTTGACGTTCATGCCATATCTGAGGAGATATAATCCTCCAAAAATTAATAACTTCTTATTATTAGAAGTAAACTGAGGCCCAGAGTGGTGAAGGTAGCTAATCAATTCTTTAAGCAAGCAGCAAAAGTAGTATTGGAACACCAGTTTTTCTGATGTTGAAGTCCATGCTCTCCCCAAATGATTGTGTCTCTTCTCTCCTGGGCTGAATGTTCATGTACTCTTTGTACAACACTTAAAAGAGTGTCTTATGTATGGGAGGCTATCATCCTGTTTAGTCACTAAGTGAATGCACAGCTATCTTGGTGCATGAAGGAGATAGAAGGTGGGGAGGGGCCCATTTAAAACAATCAACTGTTTCTTGGTACTGGGAATGTAGTCAAGGGTGTATAGATTTTTCTCATTAAAATCTCAGCTCCTTGAAGGCAGGGAGCATAACTCCACTGGAGTAACCAAAAGAACAAATCATATCTGGATGTAGGGATATGCTTCTGAACGAGAATCCAAGCAACTAAAATTTCTAGTCATGTTTCAGTTGCAAATCTAGTACTATCTTGAGCAAAGCATACATTTCTCTAAGCATACTTATTAATATATCAAGAGAGTTTGATTTGTTGATGTTCAAAGTTTTAGTACAAAGCCTGTGCAAATCTGAGAATTTTTGAGTATGTCTATAATATCATTTTTTAATATACTTATCCTGGAATCATGAGTCTAAGATAGAGTTGGAAAAAGGAAGAGAGATCACTTTTACAAAGTGCACACTCTGAGAAGGCACAGGTCTAGGTGTATTGCCTGCAGTCCTAAGAGGAAGGAGCAACCATTATTATAAATTATTTAAGTAGGTTTATTATTTATTTATTTATTTATTTATTTATTTACTGTGGTTCTAGGGAGCTAACTTAGGGCTTTGCTCATGTAGACAAGTGCTCTATCACTGAGCCTCAGTCCCAACCTATAATAATTTAAGTTGAGGTTCAGAGGGGTTAACAAAGTTTCCTAAATCAGGCACAAAATGAAAGTCTTAGCAGGGATTCTGCCTCAGGCCATCGGATAACTTACATGCTCTTCTCAGTGGGTCAAGGCTGTTGTCCCCTGCCATTCCACAGTTGTCATTAACAGTAGGCTGTAGTTCATTCTTTGGGCTAGGAAAAATTTAAAATACAGTATAAGCAAAAGTACAGACTGTTAATTTTCAGATCTTCTCAATCACAAGCCACCTGACACTGAGTTCTGTTAGGTGATAAATCTTATCAATTCTCTTAAACATAATACTTTCTATTCCTATTGCCACCATAGGCCTCTGAGCATGGGCCTTCACGATTTGTGTCTGACAAGGCCATTCGATGTTCTACACAATCCTATAAAAAAACCCTCAAACTTTCCCTTAACAGTCTTCATAGTTATCAAAGTTGACCGTGTCACCCTGAAATGAAAGCCAAAGCTGAACGCCTAATTTAGCACCTATTTCATGGTGATGAAAATACTGCAGTATATATTGTGTTGCAAGTTCTTTTCAAGTTTCACATAAAAACATGGATGTTAATAACAAATAATAATATTCGATTTATGAAGAGTCAATAATTTCCATTCTTATATGTTACGTCAATTAATCCTCACTTTCCTATGAAGCAGGATCGTGAACTAATTTATATTTTATCAACAAGGAATAAAGGTTTGTAGAAATTAAAAGGCTTGCCAACTCTAACCAACCTTTAGAGGCACAGGCCCAACTATTTCACATATGTCGACTCACTGTGTCTTCACAAGGGGTACAGCCAGATCAGAAGGCGGGCTCTCCAAACCGAATTCTGTGGGTGACGCTGGCATATTTTATGCGTTATATTTTATGAATAAACCAAATTATGTGGGTGACGCTGGCATATTTTATGCATTATATTTTATGAATAAACCAAATTATGTGGGTGACGCTGGCATGTCATTTCCCTCTAGTTTTGTTTTTCATAGAATTGATGCTGGTTTTGGGGGATGATACATCTATCATCCCCCATATATATATATGATTGCATGGTGCTTTATATTTTATGACTAAACTTTGCTAGAAATATTTTTTTCTCTTTCCTCATAATAACCCCAGGAATATAATTATCATTATACTTAAAATATACAGATTAGAACAAACAAATTAACAAAAACCCTGTAGCTTTGAGACATGCCAGTACAAAGGCATATATGTCCTCAGTACTAGTCCACATTTCCCCATTCTAATTGCAGTCTCTCTCTGTCCACCCTCTCTAAATGATGAATAATTCATCCTGATTATGTCTTCTCTGCCAGTATCCCAAAGCTGCTTCAGTAAAGGAGAAGCTACCAGCCAGGCTAAATAGAGTGAGCGCTGAAGCTCCTGTCTCCTTCTAGCTCTACCTCAGTGCTATACGGACAGGTAATGCAGGTTTCCTGGGATGAAATTAGGGAAAATAGATTTTATGGTGATGAAAATGTCCCTCTGGAGGGCTGCCTTTCACCCTGCGTGCAGCAAAAGCCTATTTGAACAGATCCAACTATAAGAACACTGTACCACTTCCCACCTGGCGTGACTCAACTCCAGGAGTTTCCATCTGCAACATCTGTTCCGTTTGCCTTTTCTCTTTTACATCATGATTTTAAGTCTACATGGTGGATACCTTGATAAAGTCAAATGCACATACCACTGTTTCATCCGGGAACAATTTAAAGCAAGCATGGAAGCTGAGATACAGAAAATGCATCCACCTCTGAAGGTTTTTTTTTTTTTTTCTGAACAGATTCTTGGTTTGCGCATCATTCTGCCAGTGGAGAAACAGGGCTAAGGGTCAAATTGTATGGTCTTGGTAACTGCAAATGCTTCATAGTCAATGAGCCTGCATTCATAAACCATGGACCTATCAGAATAATTCATCCCCTTCTTTAATATTCAGATTTTCTTACTCAAGTTCTCAGACAGACCTTGGTCTACAGTCCCCTGTCAATTGCAAAAGTGAGTGTTTTCAGAATAATATCTCTCTGCCTTTATGACCACCATGATTTATGCATTGCATAACCTCCCTGGAGCTAGCATGAATTATCATTTTAAATATTTAGTAAATACTGCAGTTTTATGTAGTTTCTTAAGAACTCTGACCCTATTTAAAACTAATATCAAATAAATTTTTATTTCTAAACTCACTATTTTGTTGCATACAAAAATTTGTTTTTCCAGTGCAGTTACTTTTATGCTAAGCCTTATTTTAGAGGTTATGTGCCTGTAGGGGTGACGCATGAGTACAGGAACTATCTCTTCTTCATCTTTGAATCCCCTGCACTTAAACTCAGCTATAATCCATCTAGCATTGTATAGGCTCTAATTAGTCAGTTTGTTTAGGATCAGACACTAATGACTATGTAACATTGGACATGTGTCTCAATCTCTCTGAGTCTCATTTTCCTCATCTGTAAAAAAAAAAAAAAGCCCAATAATAATGCTCATCTGACACATTTTCGTGGCAGGTTAAACAGAACTAAATGAGTCCATTTGTGTTAAGTGCAGAGCATAATGTCTAACACAAAGTAATTGCATAAAATGATAGTTATTATTATTAGAGATGGGGTTTATTAAAAGTTGAGTTAATCTTGAGTAACTTTGGAAAATATGCTATTCTATGAAGTTGAGAATTTTCACTATAGAACTACAGAAAAGAGGAGATGCAGTGGAAAGAATAAACGTACTCATGACCAGACATCCTGGCTCTACGTCCCTGCACTGTGACTTATTAGTGGGTCGGTTTTCCCATCACTTAGGGGGTTTGGACTTGCCTTGGTAACAGTGGGTAGGACTAATAACTGTTGCCTGAGATTGTCATGAAGACTGTGTCTGGAAACATTCTCCAGACAGGGGTTTTCAGATTAACTCCCTACACCTTTGTTCAAAGGACTTTTTAAAGAAGACCAAAGAATAAGCAAAGAAAACAAGTAACAACAGAACTGACTTTATGGATGTGAACCAGGGGTAGGTGAGAGCCCCAGGTACCCTCTCCTGCCCACCTCCATTCCTTCCCAGTCATCAGACAGGAAAGCCATCATTCCAGGGGGACGAACCCTGAATCAATGAAGCATTGTTGTGCCTCAGGGAGTGAGTATGGTGGTAAATGTTTCCTCTGTGCTTTTTTTTGTGGTTCCAAATATTTCTACAATGCATCATACTCTTCCAGGAATCAGGGAGAAGATCCCAGTGACCCTAACCAGGCAGTGTTCAGGCAGTGGATGAAGGAAAATTGGTGTATGGGTAGCTACTGAACGGAGAACATCTACAGAACCAGGATTTTGGTGGTGCAGACCTGGTATTATGAAGTCAGTCTCTTTTTGCTTATGAAACTCTATTTGATTGGCATTTCACTGAACATGAATTCAGTCATGACTGATGCATTTGATAGAGAAGGGAGAATAAAATCACAAGATTTAAAATTGGAAGGGGCTTTCAAGACCAATTTATTCCCAGGTCTGCATTTTTCAGATAGAGATGTCAATGCCCAGAGAATGAAGGTGCTTTCTCAACTAACATATGTAATAAAGTTTCTTAGCACATCCTGAGGGTGTATCGGGGACATTGGTTAAAACAAAAATCTCAATTGTTTTTAAGATGGTGAGGTGATCTCTCTGGGTAACTGTCACACATTAAGTGTGACGATAGGGAGAATAAAACATACACACATCTACTTTTGAAGAAACATATACATATCCACTTTTGAAGAAGGCTCAATCAGAGCTAGATAGACACACAGATGATAGATGATTGATGGGTAGTAGATGGATAGATGATAGATGGATGATTAGTATTTTCCAGAATTTCCAGCACATATAATATGCTATTTAATCTTCACAAAGCCCTATACAATTATTCCATATTTTTATTCCCATTTCATAAGTGAGGAAATCGAGGCATTGAGAAATTGGCCATCTTGCACAAGTTTTCCCAGCTGGTGTAGCAGAGTTGAATGGAATTTGGGAAGTCTTACTCCAGAGCCCAAATTTATAACTACTCTGCTGAGCTTCTGAGAAAAGAAATTCTAAGCCTTACAGAATTGACTCTGGGAGGTAGGGGCAGGGTAGGACACTGGATATGGCCCCTGGGTATGATGATCTGATCCCCAGGCATCGTTCCAAGCTTCGTGCTTGGGTATCCTTTCCTGTGCGGCATTCACCCAGAGCTCACTGTCTTATAAACTCATCCTCTTCCCTCTGCCCCTTCTGCCACACACTGCACTGCAGTATGTGGGCCCCTTGAATCACCCTCTCAACCTCAGTTCCGCCTCCCCTCTTTCAGGAGATGTCTGTCCATCCCTGACTTTCCTCTTCAACTCATTCTTGCCTATGTTGTGAATCTCAGTTATCTTTTGTGGGGTGGTGGGGGTGAGGGGGAGTACTGAAGATTGAGCCGAGGAACATTCTACCTCTGAGATACACTCCCACCCCTTTTTCTCTTGAAACAGGTTCTCACTAAGTTGCCTAGGGTCTCTCTAAGTTGCCCACGCTGGCCTCAAACCTGAGATCCTCATGCTTCAGCCTCCCAAATACTGGGATTGCAGGCATGTGCCACCATGCCCGGCTGACTCCCAGTTATCTACACCTTCATTTGTTTCCATGGCTGGACTGGAGAAGACAGAAGCCAAGGACAAAAGACTGGCTTTCTCCCCAGGCACCAAGAGTCAGAAGTGACCGCTGGTTTTCCATGCAGTTCCCAACTGATGCTAGAACCTATCAAGATGGCCACGGTGGCTCTGGATTGGTGCATCTTGCAGGGAAGGTTGTTTCATGTGTGACTGTGAAGAGCTGCTCTGCTCAGGAGAGCTGCACCTTAGGAGCCCAGGAGGCTGAGGTAGAACCCAATAGAAGAATTTTCCCTCATAGTGTGAAGATACTTCTTGCCCCAGGAACACTGGTGGAGAAATGTCCTGGTATTGGAGTTGCATGGTGGGGGTACATTTCTGTAGTTAGCTAAGCTCCCTGTTCCCATAACTTTGCCTGCAATCCTGGTCTAGAAGTTTCCACTTTGTCCATTAATGGATTTTTCCACCATAGCCTATCCCCTTCCAAAAAAAATGAAATAGATAATTACAAAATAGTGCCATAACCGCTTCAATAGGGTGCTGCTATGGTTTTCTGGGATATGAAAGGGAAACTTGGAGAAATAAAATAAATATTTTTTTTTCTTTTGAGGTACTAGGGATTGAATCCACGGCCTCACACATGTTAGACAAGCCCTCTACCACCGAGTCACATCCCCAGCTCAGAAAAGACTTTTCGACATAAGGAAATCCTAGGCTTAAATATCCCACTGAATCTCCTGTGTATGTCACATACCTGTGTCCTTTAAGCCATCGTAAGCTTGGTTCCTAGCTCTTGTGATTATTACTGGAATAGCAGTAGTCATGAGTATACTGGGACTGTGTCAGTCTTTGTGCTGGGGTCTGCTTGCTGCTCATGTTCCTGCCTGCTCATCAGTGGTGGTGCTCAGAAGTTTGCCTCCTCCCACATGCTCAGTGGAGAACAACCTCCCACCTCTTGATTAAACCAAGTGTGGTTCCTTCTCCTCTGTTTCCTTAACCCTATGGTTCCCCCCTTTATTTATCCTGGTCTTATGGGTACCTCTTCTACAGGCCTCATTATTTGCTATAACAAGAAAGAATCTACTAAGATCTGCTAATTACAACTTTCTAATTAAGCTCCAGTCCCGCTCAAGACAGATTGTCCATTTGTAGAAGCGTGTTGCTGCAGATTCAGCTCCAAGAAAGCAGATCCAGAGACAGAGGTGAGGGTTCAGGGTGTTTATTACAGAGTGATCCTGAAGGCAATGGCCCAGGAGAGAGAGGGCAGCAATGGGCAGAGAGAAGTGTAGCCCTGGGCCAGCAAATGACATTCAACCCAGACAGAGGTGTGGAGCTGGAGTGGCCCTTTACACTTGTCCAAAGTTGGGCCAGCTGACCAGACCTTCATAATCTCACTTCAGTCAGTCATCAGATGGGGGGGTCACCCTGGGATGGTGTGTGATCATAAGCCAGGTGCCTTTCTGCAGGTAGAGCCATCCTAGAAGGGACTGGGAACTGGAGGTTATGTGTTGGTGACACTCCCAGCAGATGGGACAATACGGCCTCAATAGTGATACTGTGCATCACAGTGTCCCCACATTCATCAAATCATTCTTCTCTTCAACCTAGGTGTTGTTACCATCTAGGGCTGTGTCCATTGAGGTCCTCTGGGAAGCAGAAGCCAAGATGAAGTTAGAAGAAATTCATTGGAAGGGAGCCTGTGAAAGCTAAAGGACAGAATGCCCAGGGGGAGTTGGGGAAAGTGAGCCAATATCAGTGTAGGTCTGGCACCTAGGAGAGAGGGAGGAAGAACCCCAGACTGCAGCCGAGCTCTGAGAGGGTCTCAATCAATGATCGGGAGCCCAGGCAAAGCACAGAGCCTGCACAGGCCTGGTGGCCCACCTCTGGTCACCTTGGTCTGCTCAGTCACTGGCTAAGCGGTCCTGGGAGCATGTGAACTCAGCAGGGAACTGTGGAAGATCACCAAGTTCAGTAGATGGAGACTGCAGTCAACTTTAGTTCCCACAGTAGGCTCTTTCTTGAAGGGAGTTTTGGGAACACATCTATATGGCTCCCATAAGGACAGAGCAAAAATCACCTAGGACAGCACCTGACCTCATTATATGATGGTGTAGCTAGTGTGCTTTGGGAAATCCATTCTGACCTTCTTTCTTTGTGAATTGTCTTCTCCCACGCTGGGGCTGGGTGAGCTGGAACAGTATGTATAACATTTTTACCATGTGATCTTTCCCGCATGGTTCAGAGGAGTAGGGATGGGAATTCTGAACCCATTCAGATAAACAGTTTCTCTATTTGAAAACCTGGAAATGAAAATCTGAGACAGTAATTCAACACATTGGCTATGTTTATTTAAAGTAATGGTAGACCAGTGGGTAAAGACACAGACTCTGGGACCAGACCACCCGAGAGCAAATCCTGCTCCAGCCACTGTCTACTCCTAGGATAATGCCTATCTTGCCACCTCTGGATATTTATCCCACCATCCACAGAGGCTACTGTTGGACCCCCCCCCCCCATTGGAAGCAAGGTGACTACATTGGAACCTTTCATTCTGAAAGGGCAAATAACTGGTTTCTCACTGTAATGGGCACACATTCCTGATACAATTTTTCCATTTCTGCCCACAGAACCTTAGCCAGAATCTCTCTTGGGAAACTTTCAGAATTCTAGACTTTGTGTCACAGCATCATAACATCTCCTTCCAGAGGACCCACCAGACATGCACCCTTCCATTTTTTTAATGCATGTCCCATTTCTGGGTACATCTGCTCAAGTTCCTATCTATGACTTGCAACACAAAGAGGCTCGACTTGGAGATATAGTGTATTCTTTTGCCTTCATTATGTTTCTGGAATCCTCTATCATTTATTTGTCCTTCGCTCATCTTAAATCTGATATGATCCACATTCAAATTACAATTGAATATACATATGTATGAATACACATACACACTAATACACACACACACACACACACACACACACACACGCACAGTGCTAATTATTTATGCCTGCTCCCTTACTCCTCTAACAAAGTTCTAATATCTGAAATAAATCTGGATATCTTTGCTTGTTTTTCTATATTTCTGTTGAGACCCAAAGCTCTCTCTCTCTCTCTGTGTGTGTGTGTGTGTGTGTGTGTGTGTGTGTACACGCGCACACACATGCGCACATGCAAAGAGATTAAACAGTGAAGGTAAGGTCATGTTAAGGAAAACTTCAAAAAATGTTTGCATCTTAGCTGTACCAGAAAAGAGTTTGCGTTTAGAATTGCAGAAAGGCCATTATGGATTTATTTAGAGAAAAACCAGGAAATGCTCTCCTTTGGAGGAAGAATTTCAAAGTTTTGTAACATAGGTAACCTTTTAGACTAAATGTTGACACCAGCCATCTAAGAATAATATGTTTTTAAGTGTCAAGAGTTCATGCAAACACACCATATGATCAGAGCAAGATGTACTGGTTTCTAATTTAGAGACAGACTGACCACATTTGAGGTCATGCTGACCCAAACTTAGTTGAGAAACTAATTATATACATTCTGTTCCAGGTTTTATCTCTGTAAATTGAATGCAGAGCACTAGAAATATTTCCAAAACGATGCCAATAGGCCACCAGGAGCTTCCACTCTGGAAGCATTTGATCGACAAAATCATTGATTATCTCCTATGCATTAAGCATTTTCCTGGGCACTAGATGTGGAGATTTACAAGGGATGGGGAGTTTATTAAAAATAAAAGTTTTAAAATTGGATGCATAACTTCTTGATTAGTAAGGGGATTCAGAATCAGAGTTAATAATATATTCTGTTACTTGACTATGCTACTTACTTAGAAAGTGAATTAACTCTTCTGAGCTTCTTTCTTTAATTTTCAAATGTTGATAGAAATGTTTATTTTCCAGGATTGCTATGACTACAAAATGACACAACACTGTGTAAGGGTTGGAACATTTGGGATGTACTCTTTCCTAAATGATTATTTTAGGTATCATTCCTCACCATCCAATCATTCACTTTCCCCCCAATGACTGACATTTTCCCTCTAAATCCAGTGTGGTAGAATTGTCACATGAATACACAAAAAATAATTTTCTAATTGAGAATCTACTTCCTGATATCAAAGGGTAAACATTTAAACTGTGGTTACCGACCAGCTAAGAGCACACTCTCTTTCTAATTGTGTCCGTCTGTTATGGCTGGAAAGGTCTGGAAGAATGAAAGTAAATGTGACAACATCCAAACAGAATGATACCAAGAAAAACATCATGTTCCTAAAAGACTATGGTGTTTGCTGATGTCCTAAATGACACGAGCTGTCTGTGGTCATCTGCCTTTAATTTGGACAGAAATCTCAATGACCAGGCATATATCTCTTATGAGCACAATAGCTCAGGTTCTGGAAAACTGGCTTTGCCATTTGCCTCTTCCGAGAACTTGTATAATCTGGCTGGCCTGAGCTTCACTGTCTTCTTGAGTAAGATGCAGATAGTAGTGCTTCCCTCACAGGATGTTGAGGCACTCCAATGAGCACTAGACTGGGAGTAAGCTGAGGGCAAGGACCACCCTCTGTGCAGCTCACAGCTTTATTTCTCTTATGACTTTACTACTGATAGTTTGTCACCTGTTCTATAACTTGATCATCAAAGCCCTGTCAGTGTGGGATAACAGAACACAGTTAAATTTCCATGATACAGTCACGCTAGAGTGTCCTAAACCTCTACATATCCATGAAGGAGGAGCTCAGCTTTTTATTTCTCCAAATTTTGGTAACTTCTCATGTTGCATTGCTTAGGGCTCAGTTAGGAGGTCCGGTATTCATATCTAGAGCTGTGGGTATAGAAGAGGAATTGAATTGTGCTCCTGGCATTCATATTTGTAGCCGCGAACCCCAGGAGAGTCCCTCCTTCTGCTTTTGTTGAAGCTGGTATTGACAACCCTCTGAGGTTCTAAAACCCACGGCCAAGGGCATCCCGATAAGCTGCTGACTCTAGCACCCAACTGCCTCCCTTTCTCCTACCCCTTCCAACCTCTCAGGACTCTATGCACCTTTGAGTCAGGAGGGAAACCCTTTTTCTCTTGGGATCTTAATTCTTAGCTCTTCTTATTAGGTTCCCAGATACATCCTGAATAGCACAATACTCTAGATTTACACAATCTAACTACCCCACTAACCCCACCCCAAGACACATATTTAGTCCCTGAGTTCTGATCTTGATAAATTTTAGTACCACCTGCAGGCTGAGGAGACAACCAGCTCTCACAGAGACTGTAGCCTCATAGCTCACCTTACCCCTCTTCTCATGGGGGTTCCTCTTAGGGCTCCTTCCTGTGCCCTGGGTCAGGTTACTGTAGTCCATCATACTTTCAAGAACTTTAAACTTTAAAGGGGAGTGAGCAAAGCCTGGTGCAATAGTGCATGCCTATAATTCCAGCACTTGGGAGGCTGAGGCTGGAGGATTGAAGGTTTGAGGCCAGTCTCAGCCTCAGAAACATTTTGAGGCCTTGTTTCAAACTAAAAAATAAAAAGGGCTTGGGATGTAGCTCAGTGGTAGAATGCCCTTGGGTTCAATCCCCAGTACAATTTTTTTTAATTAAAAAAATAAAGGAGTGAAGGAGTGAATAGAGTTCAGATTCTTTCCATCCCCCTTTGCCCTTCTACCCTTATATAGATCTGCAGAATGCTTGAGATAATGGTTTGCATTCCTATCCTATATTTTTTGGAGAGGATCTGAGCCCTAATTACCAGTGAATATATCTGGCCCCTCTTGAAGCCAGCCCCGGAACAGCCCCATTTTCCTGCTGAGTGCATCTCAACTTTTCAAGGTTGGGATATTTGAAAGGAGATTGGAGGGTAAATGAGCCACTAGGCAGAAGCAGGCTGGAAAGGATATGGGCAGGGGGAGAGCGCAGGGATGAAACCTCACACCGTATTGGGGGAGCAAGCAGCAAACGTTTCATTGCATGCGGAAGGTAGAGCAAGTAGTGGTGTCATTAGTAGATGAGACTGGAAATGGACTGAGCTCCATGGAACTCAGAAAGACCAGGAAGACTGCAAATGCTATATTAGCAGATTGGGAGTTTATCCTGGGCCAGTGGGTCCCCTTTTAGAGATTGCTCAGCACGCAGCCATGGTGTTGGGCTGATCACATCAGCCCAAGCATTTCTAGCACATATGAAGTTGGAGCCAAAGCTTTTCCTACTTCTAGGCATGTACACATACATTTTGCTGCAAATGTTGCAGGCCCAAAGAGCATCTTCTACACCAAGATGGCCCCACATTCTGAGGGCTAGAAATTGTTGGGTGCTTCTCTTTATTACCGGATTTATTTTTTCTTCAACTGTCTTTATCTTCTTGGATTGGATAGAGAAGTCATCTTGTATACAAATAGACAAGAACAACTAAAAAAACTTACTAAGGCCTGTTTATGTTCATTAGTTTACATGTTGGTAACAATTATAGTTCTAAATAGTGTTAGATGGACATAAGGAAGTAGTCCGTAGGATTCCACTTGTATTACAGCACACACTCTAATTTTACAGCTCTGATTCCTATTTTATGTCAAAGGCTTTGCACTTCCTGAAGGTAGGATTTATGTTTTACACTATATATTCCGAACCCCCATACAAGTACAAAGCTGCTTATTTAATTAAGAAACAAACAAACACACACACGACTCATTTTATTCTCATTTTACAGATAAACAACTGATCAAGAAATTATTTAGAGTGCATTGTCTATTTAGTTACTCCAGAGCTACATATCCAGCATCACCTTCTGTACATGGCTCTGGGATACTGGGAGCTAAGGATGAATGTATGCCCATGCTAAAGGGTAAAGTAAAATAGCATCCGTTACCCTCTGAAAGTTCTGGTTGGCTAGAGTGATGAGAGCCAGATGGAGGCTTCCGGAAGTTTCCAGTTTGTCTGTGGCTTCCCCACTGTGTCTAGTTCTCCTTTTCCAACACCAGTCCTGAGGAACACTGTGAACCCCTGTCTACCACCAGGTGCTCCACCACACAGCCATGAGGTGGATCTATGAAGACCTAATGAGCTTCCAGGCACTTCTATACTAGCCTCCTCCACACTCCTACTTCAGCAGCTAGGTGTGCCAGTGCTGAAACTTCCGGGCAAGCTCTGACTTGGTCCACCATGCCAGAGCTGGCTGGTGAGGTGGATCGGTTGTCTCAAGTCTGATTGTGATAAACTTCTGCTTCCATGACTGAACACAGACTGACAAGTACATATATTGCGTTTTATTTATGATATAGCTTACATATTTGTATAAACTTTTATTATTATGAAAGTTTTATCATTTGCATGGCTTCATGGGCATACAACCCACTGGGGGAAGGACTCATTGCTGTACAGTTTCTAAGACACTGGCTTCTTGCCCATTTTTCACTAGGCCTCTCTCATTCTTATGCATTCTGGAGTTTCAGTTGGGGCCATTTCACAAGGAAATGGGTAGATCCTGAAAGATGACCCTCTGACTAAGATCAGGAAAACCACAGTTGAGTGCTTCTTGTAAGTTCCAAGGCATGTGTTCATTGTGGTCAACCACAGCTATCATGTTCTCATAGCCTTGTTCACAGAGGAATGGCCAGGGGGCCAGGGGGTGGGGGAGGTATGCACAGATACCAAAGAGCTTTTCTCTGAGTCAGAATTAAGCTATGGAAACACACACACACACGCACACACACACACACACACACACACACACACAAACCAGGTTTCAATCATGAAAGCAGAACCCCTAGGAATATTAAGGGATCAAATTTTATAAGAATTAGGCCTTAGGCAACTGATCTACACTAGCCGTCTATGGCACAGGTGAGCGTGTCAAAGCTTTCAGGAAAATCTCAGAGCTAGATACAACTAGTCACTGTTTTGGGACTGTAGAAAAGGGAGGTCTAGAAAAGTCTATGGCTGTCACCTCAAGATACCGATTTCATTGCCTTTGGATTTATATTCATAAGTAGGATTGCTAGATTAGATCACAGTTCTATTTCCAACTCTTTTAGGAACCTCCCTACTGCTTTCCATCATGGTGGTTCTAGTTTACATCCTCACCAATAGTGTATAGTGTTCTTTATTATCCATATCCTCTCCAACACTTGCTACTCTTCATCTGTTTTATATTAGTCATTCAAACAGGTACGAAGTGATATTCCATTGTTGTTTTAATTTAATTTCCTGAATATATATATATAGTATATATATGTATATGTATATATGTATGTATTTGAAATGTCTATTCAAATCCTGTGTTCACGTTTGGATTGGATTATTTTTTATTGCTACTGAATTTAGTTCTTTATATATCTTGGATATTAACCCCTTATCAGATTATGGTTTCAAAATATTTTCTCCCACTTCATAGGTTTTCTCTTCACTTTGTTGATTGTTTCCTTTGCTGTGTAGAAACTTTAAAGTTTGATGTAATGCCATTTATCAATTTTCACTGCTATTATATGTGAAGGTTATATTTGAGAAATAATAGCCCGTACCAATGTCAGGGAGCTTTTCCCTTATTTTTTATAACAGTAGCTTCATAGTGTATATCTTTGATCCATTTTGAGATGACTTTTGTATATAGTATGAGATAAAGGTCCCATTTCAGTATGTTAAAGAGATCTTTATTCACCTGCTTACTGCAATATTATTCACAATAGGCAAGGTATGGAATCAATCTAAGTGTCCGCAAACAGATGAATAGGTAAAAAACCAGTGGTATACATACACAATAGAATACTTCTCAATCTTATAAAAGAAGAAAATTCTGTCATTTACAACAACAAATCAAATAAAATAAGTCAAGCACAGATGACAAACACTGTATGATCTCACTTACATATGGAATCTTAAAAAATGTGAAATTCACAGAAACAGAGAGTAGAATGGTGGTTTACCAGGAGTATGAAGTTGAGAAGATAATGGTAAAAAGATGTAAAATTTTGGTTAGGTAGAATAAATAAGTTCAAGAGATATATTGGACAACATGGTAACTAGAGATAGTACATTTATAGGATTTTGGATATTGCTAAAATAGTACATTTTAAGTGTTCTCACCACAAAAAAATGATATGTCTATGAGATGATCTATCTGTTACCTAGCTTGTGTTAGCCATTTCACAATGCATACTATTAAATCAATGTTCTTGAGACCAAGAGATCTCTGAAAAGAAAGAATTTGCTGAGCCAGAACAGATGCTAGCCAGAGAGCAAGGACTGGTCCTGAGACAAGTTCCCTGAGCCACCAGCAGCATGAGCAGATAGCAGTTGAAAGAAAGTCCACCAGATCTAAAAGGGCAGCGTATGTGACAATGAAAATTTGGGAAGAAGAATGCTTAAGTTACTGACATTGAACCTAGGTTGTGTATTGATATGAAGGGCGAACAACACAAAGCGGACAATGTTTGGGGCCAGGAGGATGGGCTGAGAGAAGAGGCGCTCGCTACTCCTTCACTGGCCGGGGTTGTGAGCTGAAGGCCATGGTGCCTTGATGGCTATGCTTCTGGGCTTTGGGGTCAGAGGTTTCAACATACACTTAGAAATGGAATAGAGTATTTTTTGTTGCTTTGGTCCAAAGCTGTTATAGCTTCTCTTAAGTCTCATCTCTTCCATTCTCTAGCTCTCAGATTTTTTTAATTATCAATGCATATTTCAAGAGAGAGAGAGAGAGAGAGAGAGAGAGAGAGAGAGAGAGAAGGAAGAGACAGGATTTGTAGTTCTGTACAGAAATTTCAGTTATATGTAAATATTTTAAATCATAGTTTCTAGGTGTGCATATTTAAAGCTTTCAGAGGCAAACAGCATTGCCGAACAACAAAGGCAAGCACAGGAATCAAGTGCTTAGTTGACAATATGAACAGTCCCTCTCTAGCTATCAGGCCTTAGAAATGTGATAATGCTTCTAATAATAGTGACTTGCAATATGTAAAGGCACTGAGGTTTATCTCTATATGTAAAACATTTCACTATGCTTACATTCAATAAGGTTATCTAAATCCTTTCCCTCCTCCTGCCTTAAAAAGAAAAAAGTCTGTGGAAGATCATTAGCTAATCGTTGGGCTATCTCTTTGACTTTGCAGCAATGCACACTGAGCATGCGCACACACACTTGTACACACACACACACACACACACACACACACACACACACGCTTGAAGTTATTGGAAAAGCTGCTTTATCATTGGGTCACCTCTTTTGCTGTGAGTATTTGACATGAGATTTTTTAGTCTAAGAGCTAATTTTCCCAGAAGCAAGAGTAATAAAATTATCACAACTGATGTTTTTTACATTTTAATGACACTCTGTTCTTTCTAAAACACTTTTGCATTTGTTCCTAACCACATTGGGCAGGAAGCTGAGGGTAAAGGCCATATCGGCAAAGTGGCTTAGCAGGACTGGAGCTTGGATGCAGATTCTGCTGAAGATGTGTCCAGTGAGGAACTGTCCTCCTCTGTCAATCTGCTCCTCCTCAGGAAAAAAATAGGGCCGGGCGTGGTGGCGCACGCTTGTAATCCCAGTACTTTGGGAGGCAGAGACCGGAGGATCCGGGTTCGCGGCCAGCCTCAGCTCTCTCTCTCTCTCTCTCTCTCTCCCTAGTGAGGCCCTCCGCAACTTCGTGAGACCCGGTTTCAAAATAAAGTATAAAAAATAGGGCCAGGGGTGTAGCGCAGAGGTAGAACGCCCC